>JANHFX010020640.1:4332-35911 GCA_027560015.1 Chloroceryle amazona | reverse complement strand
GGATTATTTTTTTTTTTTTTAATTCTTCTTCTTTTCCTACTTCCATCCTCTCCCCGCCACTGGAAGTCCTCCCGTATCTAAATGGAATTAGTGGAGACCGAAGCCCCTTGTGTAAGGAACAGACATGACCCATGGGCGCAGCTTCTTTCACAGTGAGTATGTCCCCCTCCCCGCCACCCCTCCGCGGCTGACCTCCGCCGCCGCGCACGGGCTCCTGCCCTCCGCTGCCCGCACAACTAGCGTAACGGGGGTAAACTCCCCCCACGCACACACAGCACCCCCTTCCCCACCACTCTGCGGTGCAGCGGAGAGGAGCCGGTGTCTGTCGGCCCTGTAGGGCGGGAGGGGGTACACTTCTGCGGGCTGGAGGTTTACACCTGGACGCAACGCGTCTGATGGTTTTCGGCGTGACGGGGGGAGAGGGGGAAGCGGCCCCCACCACAGGTGGCGGTACCGCGCTGCCACAGCCGGGGCTCGAACCGGCGGCTACGGGGCGAGGGCGCGTGGGGGAGCGCGGCGGGGGCGCCCGCTGCGGGCGCTGAGCTCGGAGGGCTGCGGAACGGGGGCGGCCCCCTCGGGAAAAATCCTCATCAAGGAGGGACTGAAATGTAACAATTATTCGTCGAAGACCCCCAGAGGCCTCAGGCTGCGTGGACGGGACCCCCTCTCCCGCCTCAGTTTTGCAGGGGGTTTACTCTACTGAAGTGGCTCGAGTGGCCACAGTTTCTTCCAGCACCTCCCTCCTATGCCCGCACCTGTAAAACAGCAGCGCTATGGCCAGGTATTCCTTGTCCAACAACTCTTTGCTAGGATAAGCCATGTCTGTGCCAAATCACAGCCTCCAAAAAGCTGCCTTGCCAAGAGATAAATCTCTTAATGTACAGCTTGTAATGGAAAAATGCAAACATCCAAAAAGATGCAAAGATGCATAATCAGAGTGGCATTAGAAAGCATGATTATAATTACACCAGTGATTAGGAGGGAAAGGAGGAGGAGGAAGACACAGAGAATGCAACAAGAAATTTGGTGGAAACTTCTTTAAGATAATTCCCAAATCCAGAAATCCAGATAATCACAATATTGCCGCTGTACTGTCAAAGCTTCCCAAGTCGCAGTTTTCAATTTGCAAAGACTGCATGATTGGTCTCTTTGAGGTCTTTTTTTTTTTTTTTTTTTTCTTCTGTGAGAAGCACTGTACTTTTCCTGTGGCTTGAGATAGAAAAAGGCAAGGGGTTGGAATAAAATGGTCTAATGGTCTGCCTTGACTGCTTAAATAAGTGTTAGCTTTTCCCATAAAGGCCATAATTTTGATTACTACTGGCAATATACAGATTTTGGCAATGCTGGTGTTAATGCCACTAAATCAATAGCCTTTCTCTTTTTTTTTTCTGTTCTTTTTTTTTTTTTTTCTTTTTTTTTTTTAATATGGGAGAAGTATTTCACTTCATCCTTGCAAATATTAGATATATGTCCAGAAAAACTTAGTCTCAGTCTCTTCTTGTCTATTATATTTTATTATCAAGATTATTTTAACTCCATATTAATAATGAATACTGACATGATGATGTGAAAGCATAGCTCCCTGCTCTGGAATAACACAGCTCTGCGACTTGGAAGCATCCTTTCTAGTGGTTACAGATGGAATTGAAAGGATCTGTGTTTTCTGTTATCTTGGTAATAATATCTCTGTGACTTGGACCAACCCTCTTTACTTCTCTGGATTTCAATTTTTTCCATATAGAAAATGAAGGGAGAGCTAATAAATAAAGGTGCTTGAAATGAACTTGTAAGAACCAGATATGAATTGTTATTAATTTCCTAAGAAGAAGTATTTTTCTCATGAGGTTTGTCTGGCTGTTGTGCATCTGTTCTAGCTTCCATAAATGTGTGGGAAGATAGAACGCCAGCAGCTGGCTCCATACTCAAACACCAATCCACCTTACACTATGGAGGAATTAGGTTTTGACTGGTGAGAATTACAGGCATAGATGCAGTTTGTTCACTGCAGGATACACAGCTAAAGTAAATGAACAACTTAGTAAATGTGTGAATCCTGCATTGCCTTCAGATTCTGACACAGCCAGTGGGCAGAGTCCCAGCTAGCACGTATTTCCAGAATCCATCCCTGAGGAGGGTAAGGACATGAATGATTGGGTAGCATTCAGGTCTGAGCAGAAGATGTAATGTTCTCACTGAATGCCCATGACACAGAAGAGTTTTTAACTACCAGCTCTGCCAACATCCGTCTCTGTTAGCTGGGGGATTCAAAAAGACGCAGGGGCTGTGAGTCTGACCAAGAAATAGTGACTATGCTGCCAAGCCTTCATTTTCCCAGAACATCAGCCTTTCCCTGCTTAATGAGGTAGCCATAATCCATGCCTCAAACCCTTTGTCACACAGGAAGGGTCAAAGTCATACAAATAGAGATCTCATTGCCATCAGAATAGTGGAAATAGGGAAACTGGTTTCCTTTGGGGTAAAAATTTCACACAATTTGCACTAAAAAGATGAACATGATGAAGGCACACTCTTTGAAATGATCATTCATGTAGCTAGTTACTAGACCATGATAACTTTTGGTGTCTTTTGTGGATAAGAAGAGCAAAGTATGCTGTTCAATTACATTTGTTAAAGATCACAGGTCCATCAATTCCTCATCATAGGCAATAATACAAATGGCAGCTGATCAATCCAAAATTCTCAGAATAATCATAAAACTTTATCTTCAAGTTAAACTTCAGTACAGTCTGTGCACTATGTCCAGGCTTAACACCAAACTATCTGGGGTCAAAACCCCAGCCACTCCAAGAATTGATAGATCTGTACTCTTATTCTCTTGCTATTCCATTTTCTTCAATAGCCAAAGAAGATGTGAGTGACGACAAGAAAGTGCTATCATTAGTCATGATTTCTTCATCACGTAGCTAGCTAATCACTTTGATCTTCCAAAGCAGTCTGACTGGACTAAGTGTTTACCTCTTAGCCCTTTCTAGTCAAAATGTTATATTTAGAAACTCCAAGAAACTCAGGAATTATCACCAGGTAGAAGTCCCATCTCAGAAAGGTCACATTTGTTCCCAAGAGGCATAGCTGTCCTATCATAGCTGGAGACAGGAGATTTCTACTTGTAAAATGGGCTGCAGATTCACTGCAGCACAAAGCAACACCCTCTCGACAAGTCAAACAAACTAGATTAATGAGACTGTTAAGCACACACAATAATTTACTTCACAGGGGATTTGCAAATGCTTTGATAGATGTGAAGAACCCAACCCCTCACTCCTTTCATACTCCCAGTACTCATTTTCAAATTTTATTATGCCATAGCGAGAGACTTTAGTGAGCATAGTGGCACTGAAACTTAGCAGGCTTTTGTCTCCATTTGTTAAAAGCAGCCACTTTTCTATTACTGGCCCAAGATATGATTATATAAATAAATATTGGTTAAACGTTTTCCTCTAATATTCAAACAAAACCAAACAAGCAAACAAAAATGGGGGAAACAACAGTTCCTGGGGATTTTATTTTAAATACAGATCTCTTCTTTGCTTTACAAAGCAAATTACTTACAAGGACAGATCACAAAGAAACTTGTTTATAAAAAACTGTGCTGTATAAAGATGCAAGTAAACATGAAATTATTTTTTTTTCTGTTTATTTAATTTGGATTTTTCTAAGATAGATGTTTACAACTGATGTGGTTGTAGGCACCGTCACACTGTGGTATCTAATGCACCTTTCTCTTTCAGTTGTAGCAAGTCTAATCATTCTACATTTGTCTGGGGCAACCAAAAAAGGAACAGGTATGTCAACTTCAGACTTTTTTTTTCAGATTTACTGTATTCTAAAGTATGGATTTGAGTTGCAAGTTTAGTCATTGAAATGTTTTGTAGTTCACCTAGTTCCAGTGTCTCTACTTTGTTCATTTGTTTTGAGCATTATGGTGCCTGTACACACACAAAAATCTAGTGGTACTGTTTTTAAGAAGGTAGTGACCTGATCCACAGATAGATCTAACTAAAGACTCAGCCTGACTCTAACTAAAGACTGTAAAGTGTACCCATTTCAAATTGGGAAGTCCAGTTTGGGCACGTAATATTATTTTGCTTGTTGAAATAGAATTCAAAATCTGAAACTATTATGCGTGTATTTGTGCAGAGTGGTGAAAGAAAGAAGCTTTAAAAGCCCTGGATGCTGAGTGTGGTGAGAGCCAAGCAAGGAGAGTTGCTAAGCTCACTGTGTGTCTAAACTTGTGTCTGCATACTCAGTACCTGCAGGCCTGAACTCATTTCAGGAAATTAGGATCCGTGTCATATTCCACTTGGATAGAGACCAGGAAGAAAGATAAATGCTTGCAGAACATAAGGCAGATCTCAGGTGGTTAAAATCATCCTTGGAAGGTACCTGTCTCCTTCCATCTTAAGAGGGAGCCTCAAACAGCTTGGCTCTACACATAGAATCATAGAATCATAGAATCGCAGAGGATGGAAGGGACCTCTGGAGATCATTGAGTCCACTCCCCCTGACAGAGTATGATCTGGGCAGGTCACACAGGAACATATCCAGGTGGGTTTTGAAAGCCTCTAGAGAAGGAGGCTTTACAGTCTGGGCATCCTGTTCCAGTTCTCCAAGGCTTAAGTTAGATGGGACACTCCTTGGATATAGATGCCTCATTTGAGTAAAACCCAGGAGTCCTCATTGGATGCCTGTGTGAGGTCTAGAAACTATTAGCTTTCCTTTTAATATGGGTCTAGATATTTTTCCCTCTGAAGAATACATCTTATTTTAGCCTCCTCGTTAAAATATGATGCCCAGGAAGTGATCCTTCATCTTCTTCAGCTGCACAGACTCAAACCTTTGCCTCCAGGCTCTCTGCCAATGTGTAGAAAGGAGTGCAGGACTTTCAGGGCTAGAAAGAAAACAAAGAGGAAGGTCTGATTCTGCTCTCTGATAATTCACCTGGGAGGAGGAAAGTTCTGGTCTGTGATTCCTGGTGTCAGAGCTATTTATTAATTTTACAGCAGAACAGTGAGATAAAAATAATCCATAAATCAGAATGCAGGAATTCCCACATCTATCTCTGTCCGGTGAATATAGAATCAAGCTGCTGTGAATTTAAAACAATTTGTATATTCTATCACAATCATGCAGGGTTTTTTCTTGATTTTGCAACACTGATGTATTCCTGTGTTATGGCATGTAGCTTGCTGATAGAGCACAAGCTTGAGCCTTTTGAGACATACGAGTGGGAAGCTCATCTGTCCCATTTCTTGAGCATGTGCTTTCCCTGAGAGGTTATTATTTTAAAAGCAGTATCAATATAACTTGCCATAGACACCCAAGCCTTTCCTTTTCTTTGAAAAAACGTTTTGAGTCAAGTTTATATGTTTGTAACCCTAAAGAGTAGGCTTATTTTCCCCTGGGTCATTGATCATATTCTCAGTAATCAGAAAGAATCTGAGACCACTGGCAGAAGGGATTGTTTTATTCTCTAAGAGAGTTCTAAATGTCACAGGGACGTAATTATTTGTGAGCTAATTATACAATGCTTAATGTGATTGTTTCACAGAAAAGCAAACTACTTCCGAAGGACAGAAACCAGTGCAGTGTGGAACTTGGACAAAATATGCAGAAGGAGGCATCTTCACTTCTCCCAATTACCCCAACAAGTATCCTCCTGACAGAGAGTGCGTCTACATTATAGAAGGTGACTCGCCACAGAATCTTTATATTCTATCATCAACTGTATATATTAAAACAAACAAACAAACACATATAAGTGAAGAGTTGGTAACGCCTATATAATCACGATGAATCTTTTAAAGACACAAGATTGAGAGAAACTATCTGTGCACTGTTGTGTTTTTGTGTGTGTGTGTGTGTGTTTCCTTTTTTTGTTTGTTGATTTTGTTGTCATAACTGATTTTTGGTTTGGTTTGGTTTGTTTTTTTAAAAAACTTTTAAAATAATTGTAGAACATACTGAGAAATACTGGAAAATACTTGATTTTTTTCCTGACATCACTCATATATTAGTTCAGGTGGTAAGTATGCATGAATCACTTAGTAATAAACATTGTACAATTTATTTCAGGATATTCAGAAAATGAATGGAACTTTTAAAGTGCTGTAACATGACATAAGAAATAATATTTTAAAGTAAGTTTAAAAAGTGAACATAGGAAACAAAAATACCTTTGACTTTCATATAGATATTTTAAAATTACCATAACTGAGTCAGAGATGATAAGCATAGCTAGGCAAAGTACAGTTAAGAAAGTCATATAGAATATATCCACATAGTGAGTGCAAAAGTTATTTTCCATCAAGTTGTTCATAAGAAATGAAAAGGAAAAAAATCCAAACCAAACCAAAAAAAACCAAAAACAAAAACAAACCAAAACCAACCCCAAACAAAACAAAAGCAAACAATAACCCCCCAAAACTGCAAGGCACAGTTTTTAAAGAATAGCCAGTTGCAGACAGGGAGGTGATGTAAAAGAGGCTAGAGGTGTATTCAAGCAAGTTATTTTCATCAGTGTTAGCACAATGGATGTTGAAGGGATTGTTGTAAAAATGGATCTGTGGAAAGTTAATAGAGATTAGATACTGTCAGAGTATCTGCTTAGTAGCAGAAAAGATGAATCGGGTACAGAATGGTAAGTCACTGGATGCAAAAAGATTCATTCATGAGTTGTGAATACATGCAGAATACAACACTGATGCTTGTTCTAGCCATGCTTGGTTGGACAGAATTATTAGCTGCAAATTATAGAGCCAGGAATTATAGAAATATTTATTTTACTAAAGAAGTAGGTAATAGCAAGAGAGATTTCTAAAGGTGTATAGCTGATTCAAATTGAATTACCCACTTTAGAACCCCCCCAGAAGGTCCTTTTAGAAACAAGTCTGTCTGTTCAAATCTAGTGCTGTTACTAGAAGAAATATATTTCACAAAAACCTTCCAGGGAAATGATGGGTAGTTAATGTTATATGTATTGTTTAGGAAAAACAATACAATCAAAATAAAAATAATATTAAAACCAGAAACAACAAAACCAAACAACCAAACCAAAACAAAACAAAAACACCAAACCACAAACAAACAAAAATCTCAGCAAAACTAAAACCCTGCAGCAAAATGAGTGAGATCCCTAAATTCCACTTCAGTGCTAGGTAACCTGACTGAATTCTGAAATAAAAAGGCGATTATAAATCACAGTCAAAGAAACCCTTTAAAGAAAATTTATGCTTGTCCATTCTCACTTGAGTCCAAAAATTAAGCGGATGTATGGTAAATGTTTAAGTTCTTTCATAGTTTAGTAACAGATCTACTATAAAAAATAGAACTTAAAAGATAAATGTATAGATTCAATATGTACTAACTAGCACTAGATTTTTTTTATTACAGTTATGTTGCTAGGTCCAGGTTTTTTTGCATATATTGACCAAATTATCTTTCTAACATTCCTGTGAGGCTAGGAAGAAGTAATCCTATTTTATCTTCAAGGATCTGAAACACAGAGACATGTTCTATCATTAAAGAGTGTGAAAAAATATATAATTTTTGTAAATTCCAGTCCAGTATCTCAGGCCATAAGGTGTTCCTCTTAGTAAGAAGGTACCCGAAAACCCTTTATTGTAAAGCCTTTTGTCTGTATTATAGCAATTAAGTACTTATGAAAACATAGATAATAAGCTGAAAGATGGTAAAATATGCTGTTGAAATAACCTGATTTAGAATAGCTCAAATTAGAAAGGTCTAAGAATAATTTAGGAAGGAGAGATGTAATCAACTAATTTCTACAATAAAGTTGAAATTTCATGTTGACAAGTTTGGAGCAACGTATAGTAGAAAGAGTAATCCAAACTCAGTAGACATCTTGTTATATTTTAAGGGAAGAATCAATCTGGAAAAACACAGTTGCATATAATTTCTTATGAAACTGATATGTCCTTCTTCCTGTGCAGCCATAATCAAGTGTTTGGCTTGCAGATGGGTATTTTAAAACCCATGATGACAGCAGCTCTATCAGTATATAATTTCATAAAAACCATGCATATTGCACAATCTTGTCATCTCTGACCTCCCCATATCTATTTCTATTTTCTGAAAAGATCAGGAACACCGACCTCTGGAAAAATTCAAAAAAAGAAACAGACATGTTGTAAGATGTCAGAGCAATGATATTTTTAAAGGTGTCAGTTTCCAAAAAGGGCAAAATGACAAACACTGAAGGACAACAAAAATTATTTTGAAATTACAGTTAATCGTTTGTCCATATTTACTCTTATTACAACATATTAAAATGGCAGAAAATTATGAAGAAGGCTAGAAGGAAAGTGTTTCCCTGTATCTTCCATATTGTGTGAAATTTATTGGCATAATATATTGTAGGTGAAGACTGAAGAAAAAAAAATGATTAATTATTGTACTTTGAGGTCAGATAATAATTATGGAGTAGATAATCATTGCTAATCCAGGACATAAATATCCATTCAATTTTAGAGTTAGACAAAAACATCTCCATTATTGAGATCCCAGTAAGTTTCAAATAGCTTCTGTCTGCTGTTGATTACCAAGTACCAAACTAGGGGGAGTATCGATACGATCCATGAAAGGATTCCCACATTGCTATCAACCATTTGCATGTCTGAAGAGTCTGGCTTACTAGGACTGTATGTACCATGCTGACAGCTGTATGATGTGAGCTTAAACACATATATGAATCAACAGATTGCTTTCTTCCTGCTTGCTTTCATTCCTTCATTTTTTGTTATCAAACACAATCTAGGGCAAATTCTGATGGTTTCCCTCAAAGACAATTCTTACTGACTTTAGTGGACCTGAATAAGGACTCCAGCATGTGGTGTGCTGCAATAAAATTGAATTTCACCTCGTGATACATTCCCCCCCACACACTGTAGCTCCTCTTAAATGCATGCAAGCTTTTTATCATTTCAAAATTACTTTGGTGAAGTAAAGGAGCTGGCAAAAATTGCCATGATCATAGATTGTGAGTTTCTAAAAAAGAGCTTTTCTGACTGCAGAGGCTTCTATCCTAATAGTCAAAGGCGTAAGCAGATCAAACAGCCAGAAGTTTCTTTTTCTTTTCTTTTTTTTTTTTTTTCCTCTTTCTTCTATTTTAGTAATAATGATAATTAGCTGTTGGAGCAGGTAGGATTTTTAAAGTCCAGACTGGATGTCTTTTTAAAAGGAATCCTTTAGGTCATCCAGAAATCATGGACTCTGTACAAAAATTGTTGTGCTGTAGAGGAGCGTCTGCTGACTCCCATCTGCCTTTCAAACTGCATTGAGAATTCGTTCTCTTTTTTTCTTTCAGTCTTATTGGGCATATAGAAAAAATAGGAAATAGCTGAGTGTACATATTAAATTCCCTGGCAGACAAAATTTCACCCTTATTTTGCATATTCATGACTCTAACCTGGCAAAATTCACAGCTGCCCAGAACAACTGCAGCGGTGGCAGCATTAGCCTTTGCCAACTGCAAAAAAATTGGCATGTGTTCTCCAAGGGGAAATTTGAACAGGAGATTTTTGTAGGAGCAAGGACTTTGGTTCATGTTAAACGTGTTTGGACAATGGTATAGTCACCCTTCACACAATACATCTTAAGAATTGGTTTGGAAATTCTGTTAGTGAAATACTTCGAAGATGTTAACCCTTCTATATTTTTTAATAATTAAATGCTTATTTATAAATGTAGGTATGGACTAGAATTGCTTTACAGAAATATAAAATAAGTCTGTTATATATTTGTGGAGATTTTGGGTTAGCTCACTTGAAGGTCTTCCATGTTTTCAGTAAAGACCACTAAACTCTTTAATCCTAGATGTTTCATAGATGTTAGAAAATTGTCACGTTATCACTGTACAAAAATTCTTTGTTCCAAGTCCTTTTGTATTTCATATTGATTTTTGTGTTCAAAAAGTTTTCATCAAAACAAGGAAAGAGTTCTCTTTTAAAAGGAGGATATAGATGGCTTTGTTATCAATAATAGCTGGACAATCAGAAAGACCAAGGATTGCTGGAAACTATTAGTACTGTAGGGGCTCAGAGAGATGGGGGTTGGTATAGAGTTCAGTGTCCCATTTCCATGCTGTCTGGCAATCTGGTAAATTGAAACAGATTTTTTTGCTTAACTTCAGCTGTCAGTTAGACAGACCTAGAGGCTGATCAGAATAAAAAACTATTGCATGATTTTGATGCAACTGTTCTACTGCAAGTTGGAACCCAGTGCCTTTTTTTTTTTAATTGAATTTAAAATCTCAAGGCAGCACTTGTGTAAGATAATTAGATGAAAAATATGACAAGACATGCGAGCATTAAGTAGTCTTTCCATTGTATTAAACATTTTTGAAGCAAGATAATTGGAAGCTAAATATGGAAGATTTTTAAGATCTGAAGTAAAATCATTTTATGACACAGCTTCAATGTATTTCATTTCGACTTGACAACAACTTTTCCTGACATTGTAGCTGCAGAAAAAGTCCTAAAGATGTGAATGGGCTTTACCTGTGAATAAAGATACCAGAAGCAACCACTCCATCCCTCCTTTTCCCATTAGATGGCCAGAGTCTAATCCAGTCTAGAAGAATTGCATGTTCTGGGATTTTTGTTTGCTTGGTTTGGTTTGTTTTTCTGTATCTACACATACATTGTCAGTCATTATTCTGGACTCGTTCTTACAGTATTTCTGTAAGCTGTACTGTGACCACTTTTGAACGCAATTTTTTTCAAAAGCTGTGGCATGTATATTTATAATACCTGCTTGTTTTAGCTTGCATTTGGCAAAGAAACCCTTTGCTAAAGCCAGAGTAAAAGTCTGAAACAGTACCTTTTTTTGCCAAAAGGAAGTTAAAGTTAGGAGTTTGAATTGTGTGTTTTTGTGTCATTTCCATGAAGATTTGAATAATTTTGTTCCTTAGGTAAATTATTGCAAGCAGAACACTTAACCTTTAATTCTAAATGTCTGCAAGATGAAGCACACAGGTGCATTTAAAAGCAGATGATGAAAAGCTGCATGGATGCACATATAGCACCCTTCCTCCCTTTGCCCAGTCTTTTGTGATCACCACAGTCCTCACAGTCACAGAAACGCAAAGTGTTGCATTCCTTGAGAGAGCTAAAAGAAAGGACCTTGTCTTGTTTGGACTGGCTTGCAGAGCAGGCTGGGACACAGGCAGTATTTTTCTAATATCTAAACTAAGTCAGGAGATGTTCATTGGCTTTAAGGCTGATAAGCACTATCACACGTGTACAGGTAACTCCTTTTACCTTCCTAGTCAAAAGTGCAGATACAAACTGCTTGCTGCGAATGGTTCTTGACTGATGCGAAGCACCATATCATGCCTAGGAACAGGTTTTGGCAGTTCTGACTGGCATGGCCAAAACGATACCAGAAGAGAATTTTAACATTTAAAGAGTGTGAATGGTCAGTGAACTCATTCCTCAGCCTTGTTTTATTTAACAATGGAGAAACAGTGCTAATGAATAGTCAATGCTCAATTCTTAAAGTGGAGTGACCTCTACACCTAGGAGCTTTGAGGGAAAGTAGAAACTCTTTCTGGAGCACTCCTTAAACTGATGTGATTCTCTCTGATCCTCTAGCAGGAACTGAGCTTCACTAGAAAAAGTCTCATTTGACTTTGTTGAAATATAAATAAAAGTAGAGAAGAATAAGCTACAGAATGATTCTGATCATAAAACTAGTTCACAATAAAAGATTCAGAGAGTTACATGAGGTTGTGGAAATTGTGCAGTTTTTTCTCAGGCTGTGCTTTCACCAAGTCAATAGATCTCACATGCAACTCTGTAGTCCTGATTCTCTTTCACGCAGAAAGACTCATATATATACTTATATGTATATATATTTATAAACTGAGCCTATAAATGGCTTTAGGACTTTTTAAAAGACTGAGCTGTAACTCAGAGGGGTTCTCATGCCCATTTTTATCATAAGTTACATTAGTACCGGATTCAGAGAAGACCTGGTTAAGGGTTTAACTATAGGCCAGCACTTGTAAGCCTCCTTTTGGTGTGCAATAGAGAAGTCAAGGCCTAGCACACAAAGTTATAACACACAAATGTAGTATGTTAAAGGCGTAAGCCATTTATAAAGCAGGTATCTCAGTTACTGTGGAAAGCAGAGCAGTCACACAAAGTGGTATGAATCTGTCTGACACATTAGTAGCAGAGTTCATATCTAGTTTGCAACATTAAGATATTTCAATAAGGCATTAAGTAGGTTAACAGCACAATTTTTGAATAATGAACATACAAGACTTTCAAGCCTTAATGAGCATTCTTAAGACTACCTACAACATTTTCAGGATGGAATTTCTGATTCCTGGCTCTGCAGTCCCTAGGTGAATGATGAGTAGTTCTCAACAAATCCCATTCCATGGAATGAGAGCAAACAAAATATGATCCCAGACTGGAAGGTGGTGATTTCTCTCTTCTGTCCTGGTATTGTTTATTATTATTGTTAAATTTAAATCAGTATTTGCTATACATATGTGAAGTCAAAAGGCAGAAACACCCAAATAAAATTAATCAATGATGTCTTCCAGATATCCAATCTTTCACTGTAATATGAAAGATCTACTTTGGTCTTCAAAACTCACCAAGAGTAGCATTAATAAGATCTTCTTTACAAGCTTTATTACCTGATTTTAATTTTGTAAGTTTTTTTCATACTTTCAAAGTATTTTAATTTCCATGGACTATGAATTTGATTCAATTATTTGTAAAGTTTTAGGATTTGATTTTTCTATTTGATTTGTGTGGGCACAAAGATCCAAAATTTCCAAAATTTCCTGCAATTTTGTATTAAAAAAAACAAAAAGCAAATAGTAAGCACTTCCCTAAATGTGAATTTCTTCAAACTGAGAGTAGTAGATAAGGTTTCTTAAGTTACATATTTCAATAAATATCCATCATCCAAAATATTAAAATTAAAAGTAAAGCTATTGAAATAAACTTTCATTTAAAATACCATTTTATTACTTCTTCAAAGCTTCTTATAAAATGAGGCTGTATTTATTTACATTAAATAGTCGTAAAGGGGATCCAGCTGTGTACTCTCATATAGAGATTATAAGATTTACCAAATGTTTTCTTATTTATTTAATTTTGAATAGTCTCCCTTATGTGAGTAATGAGCACATGCCAAAAGCTTCTATTTGAAACATTTCAAAATACATAAAATATATTGGTTCCGGTTACACTGATAGTTTTCCCATTACTTCTGAGAAATATTCCTGGCTGCTGGAGTGGCAGCAGTTTCCATGTTAAGCTTATGCACTCTGCTTGGAGTTTGCTCTTGGGAGTTTCATGTGAAGAGAATGGTAACTGAGTCAAAGCTCATACCGATTTCCACCTCTTCTAATGTGTGTATAGTGTAGGACAGGATCCCATGAGACGCACAGTGGGTAGTGACACAGCAAACTTGTGTCTTAGAAGGCTTTGTCAGCAAAAACAGTATTGCACCATGATCCAGACACTGGAGGCAGACATTTTTTTGCTATGGACAGGATTAAGGACAGGAACAGCACATACCATGGATGATGCATCTGTTAAAATCTGTAAACAAAACCATGATTTTTTTTTGTCTGCTTTTAAGAAAATACTATAGTTCAAGCAATAACTATTTTGCTTTATACAGGATACCAGGGAACACATGCTTTAGAGATCATTCTGTCTGCCACTAGCCTTAGTATCTATGTATAAAAATGGCTTTTATGTCTAATTGAGTGAGCACTATAAAGTTTCTTCAGGGTTTTCAGTAGAATATTTTTTGCTCTTTAGTTAGATGTTAATTTTACTTCATCCTTACATAGTTTCTTAAATGAGAATTCACTACACTTGTCCTTATGTTTCAAATAAGATGATACACAATTTGGAGTGTAAGCAATTACACTCAAGCTTGTCATTCACGGCAATACAGACAGGAACAGAATTTGTCCTTCCTACTACAGCACAGTTCTGATCATCTTTTTCCTCACCTTGTGAGCATTAAGTAAAAAAGTATTCTGGTTAATATTTCCCCCCAAATACAAGAAAGCACTGGTTTTCCAGATGCATAAGTTTCTTAGAAAGATTTTGTGTTTCAATCAATTGTTCTTAAACTCTTTTGCTTAACAACAAAGATATCTTAGTTTTGCTAAGAGTTGCTGTCATGAGCACTTTTTGAAACATAAAAATATAGACAAGCAAGCTAATGCTGTAAAATATATAAAAAATATAGATGGACTGATTTTCAAACAACTTTTTAAGTTGTTAAGCAAAACATGAAAATGTCTAAAAAAATAATAGATTTGATTTTCTTAATTTTTGTTTTAGGTTTGAAGGTACTTGGTTTAGAAAATAATAAGAAAACTTTCTTTTCATCTCTAGCTGCCCCTAGACAATGCATTGAACTACACTTTGACGAAAAATATTCCATAGAGCCTTCCTGGGAGTGTAAATTTGACCATATTGAAGTACGAGATGGACCTTTTGGCTTTTCCCCAATGATTGGACGTTTCTGTGGACAGCAAAATCCACCTATGATAAAATCCAGTGGCAGATTCCTGTGGATTAAATTTTTTGCTGATGGTGAGCTGGAATCTATTGGATTTTCGGCTCAATATAATTTTACACCTGGTGAGTACAAATTATCACACTTTCTGATAGAAAAAGCTTAGCATTTGTTAATGATACATAATTGTGCTGTTGAAAAATATCTTTAAGGGGGACAATGTTTATCAAGGACAGTATTAATTGATAGGAAAATGAGAGAAGATATATATATCTTTTGCATAACAAGTAAGGCTTATTCAAGGAAGAAAGTTACAGTTTTGTCGAAGATGCACATACACAGACTCTGCAGTATTTAAAATAAATGTTTTCTATCGAACTCTATTATAGAAAATAAAGTGTTTCATGGGAAGCTAGGTGTTTTATGCTTGATTGTTACACTGTGCAGCTTTTCTTTGAAAATGATTATTGATAAAGTATTCTAATAATAAAAAAAGTAATTATCTCAGAAAATTCCATCATTGCTTTTCCACTTCACCAGTCATTCCCCAACTGAAGAGTGGAATAGTTCTCCCTTTTCAATAAAGCAAATTGTTACAAGTATTGCCAGAGGAAGTGTGAGGTTCAAATAGTAAAATGTATTAAATATTTTACTAAAAAAGATTTAAATCTTAATTGTAATTGTACAATTATTCCTTGTCACTTTATAAAATTAATTAATTAATCCAAAATTCATAGTCATACTTTCCATTAATTCCCCTTCTCCCCCCACTTATTAACAGAAGATTGCTGATTTTAAATTTCATTTCTGGCTGCAGCCACACTATCCTGCACTGCACTGCTGGATTTGACGTAGTTCTGTACCTTCTTATGTATTGAGGGATGAGTCATACCTTAATATAGCTCACTCTAAAGCACTGTAATTATTATGTAATTTTTTCAATTATGTTACTATTGTTTCAGCTAAATTGTTTCATTAAGTGGAACAATATTCTTTAGAATATCTGCTAAAATTAATAGGCACCAGATTCTGCTTGCTTAGTTATTTCAGTAGCATCCTAGAAGATAGTAGGACTACTTCAATGTTACCCTGTGTGGTTTTCTTTAATGCAAGGAAAATAGTTATAAAATTGCCCAGCATAGCTCAGTTTTATTTCGAGTCAAAGATACTGTTTTCCAGAGAGTAAACATATTTAAAAGGTTCAACAAAACACAGAATTTCTCTAACAAAAAAACCAATATGTATCTATTGTAAATGCAAAGACAATGGACTAAATTCTACCATACCTACATATACTTGTCTTTGAAAAGTGAGTTAAATATTGTATCTCTCATTTACCATGGTTCTGTGGGCTTTTACCATTTTCTTCCCAACCTCTGCCAAAAGTTGTTTTAGATTTCATGTCCTTCTTGTTTCAAAGGGTTATGTACGATGGTTGAAAAGATGTTCATAGCACAATCTGCAGCTTATTATGTCTAAAAAACTCTCAAGTGAAAAACAATTTTATGGACCATGTTTCATTCTTGTTCACTTTCTAGTGATGTAAGGTGGATTTCTATACAGAGATCAATGCAAGCTTATTGCTATAGCAGCATAAATTATTTCAGACTTCAGATGAAATAGCTATGCCTCTTTTTGTGGTAGGTTTTTGTTTTTCTTTTCTTTTCTTTTCCTTTCTTTTCTTTTCTTTTCTTTTCTTTTCTTTTCTTTTCTTTTCTTTTCTTTTCTTTTCTTTTCTTTTCTTTTTTTCTTTTCCTTTTTTTTTTCTCTATAATAGATTTCAATAGGAAGGTCTGTAAATAATTGTTTCTAGGAATATTGGCTAAAATGAGAATATGATTAATCTGACAAGTGCAAACAGCACTGTTGCCTCCTTGGTCACCGGTAACAGGAATCAGCTCTCATTCTACCTGATTACTTGACCAGTTTTTTATTATGTAGGCATGGATAAAACTTGACATTTTGAGATCTGTCATCCAAATGTGTGCAGTGGGAGGGGTCACTGTCAACTCATCAAAAAGAGTGATGGCTTGCAAGAGTGTATAAAAGAGTAGAATAGAGAGGAATTGCCTCCAGAAGTGATCACCTAAAACATCTAGATCCATCTTGGATAGTGACAACTTATGAAATTAAATTAGGAACTGAGGAGAGATGAGAAAAAAATGTTCATCTAGCCTCTCTTTAAAGCACATCAAGAAAATGAACAAAAGCAAAAACTCATTTGGAAATTATTGGTGTGTAGAGCAGCTGAATACTCAGGGGAGATGCAGTTTGGTGCATCCATCACACTGGGCACAAGCAGCACACTGCCTTACCACAGCCAGCACAGACGGCTTTCTCCATCCCAGCCACAAGTGCAAGAGAGCTATTTCTTCAGTATTAACAATCTTTGGTGTTAATGACTTTTGTGGTCCCCACCCACCCATGAAATGTTCCTCAGCTGCCACTTTTGCATTTGATTTCTTGATGGAGGCTCTGGTTTGCTGAAGAAGACAGGAAATGTGATGTTGAATGTGTGGCAAGGTGTAAAATAGTTAATTAAGTAAATTTGACTGAATTGAAGCTGCAACCATTTGTTATTATTTGAATGGTACCTGAAGAAGCAGGGAAAGAAATTATTTAATATGTCTCCAGGGTGTGCAAAACCATCTAACTGGATTAAGTTAAAAAAAAAAAAAAAAGAAAAGATCAATTAGAGTATCAGGAAAGATGTTCCAGTGAAGATCCATTAGTCTGAACAAACGGAAAGAGCCCTGTCACCTGAGGCATTTTAAAAATAGTTTAGGCTAACTCCTAAAAAAATAAGTTATATAGGACAAACAGGAGAAAGAGACTAATATTTTGCAATTACTAAAACTTTCCTGTTTAACTCTTTTTTAACTGACTGTTGAAATGGTTGGAAGTCCCTCCACCAATGCAAAAGTCCAGTGGAGTTTCATCAGTCTCTCAACAGGCTGGGATTTCAGGCATCTCGAAGGAAACATTATTATCTTGCCATAAATTATGCTCCATTTAAATAGTTTTTAGAACACTTTTTAGCACTTTCAAGAGGTGAGATCTAGGAGAAGAAGCAACTTTAATGACAAATCCAGTGCTACGCACAAAACCAGTGCACACTCAGTAAGCAGTAAAAGTACTGAAAATTTTGCAAAAATGTTCATTATTAAGAGGATAATTTAGGCTTTCATTTTTGTGGTTTTATAAATTATAGGGTTAAGCAAGATGAGGTTGAATGAGGCTGCATGTATGATGTAAGGATTGACTACTTCAAATGTCAAATCTCTGGCTAAAGGGAAGAAGTTGTCTTTTTCATTTATTTTATTACAGCTGAATACCAGTAATAACTAAATGCAATTTAGATGTAAATTTTCAGTCATTGTATACAAGAGAGTTTATAAGCAAAACAAAACATGTTTACCCTTTATATATTTTTTTGATTTGAAATAATATACCAGACTGCTGAATTTAAGGTTGCTCTGAGTTATTTTGAATGAAATGTGATTGGTTAGGGAAAGGCACATGAGACAGGTCACATGACAATCCTTCCTTGCTTTTGATTTGTCATTCTTGTGGCCGTTGAAAGGACTATATCTACTCAAGAGCATTTTCTGGAATGGTGTTGATTCACTGTTTTCTGTAGAAAAATTCAATTATTACTTCAAGACTTATTCTGGACAACCATTCTTTACAATGAGTCAGTTTTTTTAGTGTAGACAAGAATTCAGAGAGAGGGTATGTTTATTTGAGCTTTCTTACTCAGCTAGAATAATTAGATTTCTGTTTATCCTGGTCCTTAATTTTGCAGGACAGTGGCTTAAGATAGCACATTACTTTCAGTTCCTTCACTTAGTAGAAGCCATCTGTGTTTTTATTTAGCCTCATTAATATAGAGGTCAGTCAGTAACACTTTCTGTTCTACTGCCTGATAATGGAAAAAGAAAAAAAAGCTTTATACTGTTATGTCCTAAAAAGTGGAGTGTAAAACATTGTCTAACCAGCATAATAGTATTTTTACATCCCATTGCACTGCCACAAGCAGATGTAGAATGTCAGAGTAATAGAATAATGACATCAGCTATCCTGAGGGGAAAAAAAACCAATCCAAATTCCTCTTGACTGGGGAATTTCCATATTTTAGGACTGATGAAAAATTTTAAATAAATTTATTAAATTCAATGACAGTTCTAAAGAACTTGGATAAGATATTGTCAAATCATTTTGCCATCTAATGTTCATGTCTTGCCTTGTGTGTCTTTAAGGAAGAAGTATTTCCCTTTTCCCTTGGGGCAGCTGAATCCTTGTGGGAGCTTGCTCACTTGCTTTTATTTATTTGTTTATTTATTTTCCTATTCTTTTCTGAACTTGGTCTGATTGCTTCTAAGTTAGCATCAGCAATGACAACAAATTTTAACCAACTTGTAGTCCAGTTAAGTTTCTTGAGAAACAATAAAAAATCTCAGAACCACACAGCTTTGAATAAATCTTTCTCCTTTGGGATCAGAGTTGATTTGAAATTCTGACAAATCAGTCATTAATAATCTTGGTTTAAACTTTTGAACCAGACCATTGGATTTTATATATTTTTTTAAAGTATTAATTTGTTTTACTTATTGAGATGTCTAGCCCTTGGTACTTCAAATTTTTATAAGCAGATTCCTTGAGTTATGAACTTTTAGTGTGTTCATACAAGTGTGCATCAATCAGGCACTTCATTGCTCTTTACAATGTATTAGGGCATCTGGTCTTATAAAAGAAGGAATTTCACTGTAATGTCTAGGAGGATGTACTTGCATGTTACATTGAAAACTATGACCAGCTACATAAATTGTGTTTTTTCAAGGGAATTTGATTTGTGTTGTGCTGTTCTATAGATTCCATTAACCTACATGAACTGTAGGATTAGGCCCAGAGTATTTCAGTACTATGAATGTGAGAAGGTAATGGGATAATGTTTATTTTAAATTTCAAGTAAAAAATAATTCCTTATGTGGAGCCAAATAGTATCTACAATATCTCACAGGATTCTCAGGTCACATATTACCTCTTGTTGCCACATATTTTTCTTTCTGCATCACCCTAAAGGCAACTACACCACTTCCTGATTTAGAAATCCCTGCATGCTGGGAGTATCGTGTTAAAAATAGAAAGAAACTGAACACTTAAGTTTCTACCCTGTTGAGCTTTCCTGTAAAAATAAGAGCAATAGAAATAGAAAATACAGTTTTAAGTAATCTAACATTGGAAGAGAGAAAACCCAAGAGCTGCATTAACTATCTGTACTAGCATTGCTTTTGTATTGACTGTGTATGAATATCAGAGTGAAGGGGTTTTTCAAGTCATGTAGTGTTTGTTGCACTGAGACTGAAAGCAGCAAGTTTTCAACTCATGTCATAAATGTTTAAATTTATATCCCTCTATTGATATACCTTAAAAGTCTTTCAGGGTTAATTTTATTGGGTATTTTATGCTTCATCCATTGTTATGGAAGACCTGTTCCAGAATCCAAACTCTTAGGAATGTTCTTCTGATTTCTTACTTAAAATTATTCATAGCCAGCTTATTCCTTTGCCTTTTTATACCAACATTATTTCTTAGCTTTGAAACCTCTTTTCTCACCAGGATTATATGCCACTGTTTCATGAGCTTTAGAAATGGCAGTCATTTCTTTTTTAAAGAATGTTATTTTGCTTGTCTACACAAGCCGAATCCTTGTACTACCTTTTTATGCCTCACACTCCTTGTTCCCCCTGCCATCAGCACCACCCCTCCTCTCTCCAAGAATCTTTCCTCCCTATCTGTTCCACAACAAGTTGTACACAGACTTCTAGAGGAGGTTTACTAGGATATTGTACCACGGTGCAGGTACAAATAATTCTTTTCTTCCTCCACAAGAAATTTTTTGCTAACCTCACAAATAAAGATGATTATGTTGTTGCATGCTAAATATTATTTACAGAGGAACTGTATTTCTCTGAGAACAAGTCTGTCTTTTTGGGAACACCCGTGAATAACCTCTAGCAAGCTTAGATGTGCATTCAAAAGTAATGCTAGAAAACCAACATATTTAGAATTAGATGAGTTTTTACAACACCATTGTCATCATTCTCAAAATAGTTTATAGTATTAGTTGTTACAGAAAAATTAAAGCTAAATCTTAAAGACAGAAAAATCAAATCTAAATCTTAGAAGCAGGAGAGGTTTTTCCTTAAATATGGTCCTTTCCTTATGCTTTGTCTTCTACAGACACACTTTTTACTTTATGCAAATCCTAAATGGAGTTAGTTTAATGTTAGGTCTGATACAGAGTGATTACCTGTTGCATTAAATTCTTACAAAATGTGGAAATAATCAGTGACCCCTGGGCATTTTTTTTTTCCTACTAATTCTTGATTTTTCTGTAATGTTTATAAAGCATTTGGAAATGGCAGATCAGGGAAGATTGAAGATGGAATTTGTACTGAACAGAAACCGTGGGTAGTCATCTTCCACAAGTGTTTGGAAACAACTTGTTTAGGAAGAAAATTTTCACTACAAGTGTGCATATTCACAATAGCAGCTCCAAAACCTGTTAAGTATCTTGATAATTCTCATTCAAACATTCTAACACCTGTGTCTTTAGAGAAAAACTGAAAAACTTCATGGCTTATATGTTTTGAGTAAAGAGTTTCTGAATACTCCTCAAAGCTGTTCTGGATCACCTGATTTCCTTATCTGGCAGATTTTCTAATAGCTCTTACTGGGATTCACTTCTGGCTGATTATATTGTGGCCTCATCCTCGCAACACTGCTGTCTGTAATAGTTTCTCTTAGTGACCTTGGCGATGTGGGTGTCTGCAGAGATTCTGCAGACATTGAAGAAACACTTTTTCTTAACTTATTCATTCCTTCAGCTGCTAAATTTTCATCTTTATGTATTGTATCTACAGGTTTCTCAGGTGTTACTCTTATAGCCAATAAATCCTGACAACCACCTCAGGGTTTTTGTCTAATCAACATGACTGTGACCCTTCTGTTAGGCAGAAAAACTTTTTTTTCTTTTTTTATTCTAGCCACAGAGTTGCAAGTGGTTTGATTCTTTAGCTGTCTGTATAGAAAATGATGCTTTTATGTTAGAAACAAAACCATGTTTATATTACTTATTTTCAGTCACCCTTATCTGTTAATTTGATATTTACATAGGTTCAAGTAACTGTGATTGTTGATTTTTTTTGTTATCATCTCATTGTTTAATGCAGTATTTCTCATTCTAATAGCAATAAGTAATGAATATTTTTGACATATTTAGCTTTTCTTCTCAGCATTTGTTGTGTATACTCATCAACTCTTTAACATTGGTTCATTTTCTGCAGGTAGGATTCATAATTTTTTGTAAAGGGTCAATCAAGAGTCTCTTTTGCTTACCAGTACTGAGGTGAATGTTACTGAATATTGTTTTCTATGTTTATAGTTCTAATAGGTGTATGTTGTCACTTTAAAATATATGTATTGTGATATTGATCACTATGATCAATGTTGATTCATTTACTGTCTGTTCAGAAATACAGACTGTGTAATTCTTTCTTCTCAGATATCACAGTTGTGCTTCTTTGATGCTCACGTCCAAAACTAAGACTGTGCTTCCTTCAACTTTCATAGAAATTCTGCCCTAAGTATTTTGTAAATAACTTTTTAGCTAGCCCATTAGAGTATCTATGCCTTTGAACTGTCTTCTCTTTCTTTCTTATTATGTAATATCAAAAGAACCTGTAATCTTTAATATCCTACCTCTTTCATGGGGTAGAGACATACTATCATGCATAGTCCTTTCCATGTGAGGGACAGAAAGATTTCTGTGAGAGGTAGATGTAATCTATATGGCTAATTCTAGCCAACATATGTATTGTTAACATGAACATGGTGGAAAATCAAGAGCTTGAATTATGCCTCTGAACATCCTATCTATTTCTTTCCCTTTATCTTTCACTCTCTCTCTGTACAATTATAACATGCCTCAAGCTATTGACCAGCTCTTTTTATCATATATCTTTACCTTATACATAAACTAAGGAGTTATGAACAAACTTCATCTCAGTAAACTGATGTTATGAGTACAATAAATGCAGGTATGTTATCCTAAAAATGACCATGACAAATGGAGGAAGTGAGAAGTTGATTTTTTAAAGTCCAATCTTAAAAGAATACAAAGTTTAAAACATGAAAATCTGTAACAAAGAGACATATAATTGTAATGATGGGTTCATGAAAGAGTCACCTACTTACTGTGAGACTTATTTAAAATTTGTGAATACTGAGTAGATTAAAGGTTTTTTTTTTCCTCTTATAATTTTAAATCACATTATGTAGATATATTTTTTTTAAATCATGTAAGTAGCATCTTCTTATGGTCAGTAGGGTAAGGTTGACAAAAAGTTCAGCCACCGAATACAGAATGCCTCAAGTGTCTAACAACCCTATTTAAATCTCAGAATTTGGTAGCTTCCCATGGTCTGTTTCTATTATGTTAAACAATATAATTTACACTGTATGTTCTAGGTGTTTTATTAGTTAGTTTTGAAATAAATATAAAATTGTCACATAATTTTAAGCCCTGCAAATCTTTGAAATCATCTTTACATTCAGAATGCCAATAGGACAGCTAATGTTTTTCTTTTGTTTGGGAAAGCTAAGAAGTAATTTTTGTTTATGTTTAATGTGTATTTTCAATCACACATTGTTATCATGTCAAGTTCATATACTAGGTGGCTTTATGTTTTTATTTTGTAAAGCTTATTTATTTCACTAATGCCCTTGGGTCAAATAATAATAACAGTTATTATAATAATCTGTAATCCATCAGAAATCTCTGAAATCACTTTCTGATATGTCCAAGGATCATTCCAAAGAACACTTGCTTAAACTTACTATACTCAAATGCTGTACTGACAAGCCACTAAATCTAGTCTGAGTTTAGCAAGGAATTTCAGGTAGCCTACATTTAAGTATGGGCCTAAATCTCGGCAGCCTCTAGGCCTAGGTAATTACTTAAAGGCAAGAATGTTTAAATACCCTCCTCTACCTTTTCATGTATTGACCTAAGTCAAAATGAAATGTTTATATATTATGGAGAAATTAACTATTTCTTCAACTCATTAACTAAAAACTTGTTTTCTATCTTTACACAAATTATGTGGCAGGAATATATAACATTCAGTGGTTTTCTACTTGATCAATATCACACTAACATAGCCTTAAGTAGGCTCAATTTATTCACTATCTTCCAGTTTTCACTTGTTTTTATATTCTCTTCCAGTAAGTTGAAGGTTTCTCAGAGTTAGAACACCATAATGAGTGATATGTCTCTCTTCCTGTGCTATTCTTCCTCTAGATATCCTTGCCTCTAACAAAATCACCTCAGAATCATCTGAAATTAAATTATTTTCTGTATATAAGCATTTTCTTCAACTATGCTTAGAAGAGAACTGATTTGGATGAGTTTTTTTGGTCTGACTCAGTTGGTCAATCAGATTTACAAGATGTAAAATGAAGTGATACTAGTTCTGCAATGAATACTGTTTCCAATCCTTGGATTTAAAATTTTAGGCATAAAATAAAGTTTCTGATAGATTTTTGAAACGCTCTCACTACTTAAACTTGTGATCATGCTTCCATTGCCAAATGGGGTTTTAAAAATAAAAATGGAGCAGTACTAAGGATAATTTTTTGAAAGCAACAATTATTTATTGATAGGAACAGAGGCTCTCATTTTTTTGTGTGTTAGCATGTCTTCTTTAGTCTAAAATTGGAAGTTAAGCTCCCAGACAAAAACTCCACAAATGAGAGGTACCTAGGGAAATCAAATAGTTCTTCAGTATTTTGTTCTTTCTGCGAAATCTCATTTCCTCACTTTAGCTGATTTGGGAACTCAGTAGAAATAAGAACCAAGGAGTAGCTTGGTATTGGAAAGATTGCACACCTTTCCAATAGTGAAGAAACTCAGATCTCTCTGAGCCTGAGCTAGCTCCGCTGCAGATCTTCCAACGAATGGTATCTGTCTTCCATGCTGTGTATTGTTGGCAGCCATGACTATTTATCACTAGTTTATCTACTCTTTACTCATCCATTTATTCATCATTCTGCAGACATTTAAAAGCACCTACAGCTTCTGTTCATTTATTTTCTCAATTCATTTAGGACCAAACATAAAGACATTTAGGTGGTGAGATGTCTGTTGAAATAAACAATTCTTTAAGCAAGATAACTGGATTTAAGAAGATTCAGATTTAGGAAGTCTATTTTCTTTATGGACCTGGCACTTCATTAGCTTTCAATTACATTTTTTTGTATTTGAATTGTCTGCCTTTTTTTCCTCTTTAGTTAAAAAAACCCAAACAAAAAAAAAAAAACAAACCAAACACCCTTGACTGCTTGCTAGAAAATACATTATATTAATAAAAAAGTGATTTAAAAAATTTTATTACTATAAGAAAATATTTAAAACTACTTTCAAAACTTGAATTTATAATTATTGAATGAAGACTGTAGGATTCCTTAGCCCTTCATGTTTTCCTAAAATTTTATTTTATTTTTTTTCCAAAGTGGTTTTGCTGCAGTCCAGTGTTTATTTAACTAGTATAATCTGATGCATAAAAGCATTACCTACAACTCCATACAATACAGAAAAGATTTCAGCTAAAGAGACCAAATTATTCTCTGGTTTAAGAATGAGACTTCTATTCGTGCCAATGAAGTAGATGCACGGTTGGGCAGATTTGTTTTAGTCTGGTCTGCCATAACATATCCAATCTGATTTAATTGTGTTTTGCAATCATATGGACATACAGTCTAATTAAGAAACTTTCATTAAAAAGATGCTAGTCATTCATAATCAAATGAGGTAGCATTGTTGTTAGCAAAATTATTTCTGCCCTTACAGAGCAATTCTCAAGGTAGACATTTTCTGTTTCTTATTAAAAATGCATGCTATAATAAATAGCACAAATATTTGAGTATAGAAATATCTTTTGAAATTGAGAGATCCAGTGCCCTCGTATTATTCTTGTTTGGAAGACTCATCTCAATTATGTCAAATGCAAATTGTTTACATGATCACGGCATAGTCTGCAATTCACTAGGTGAATTAGTATCTGACATTCATGTTTCCTCAAACAGATTTGTAGATGAGAATTTAACTTCAGTGAGACAAAATGTTTTGGTCTGTGCTCCACCATCTAAAATGGACTTTTGATTAATTTTCTTTTTTATGTTTAGGGTGATGAGATCTACCAAACCATTGAGAATACCACTGAAAGGGATAAATTAATTGCAAAATTGTGAAAATAAATAAGCAAATGCTTTTCATCAATAATTTTAAAATATTGCTTTAGAGATCATATCACATTAGTGATGCAGAAAGTTTATTTGAATACTTGATGTCAAAAGTCCACATCTATTATGCAGCAATTTCTGTTAAGAAAGATTGTTTGAGTCATGAGGAAGATGATGAGAAGTGCCAAATATTTTCCGAGAATTCAGATTCAAATAGACTGATGTCTGTGGCACATCTATTATTAAAAATTTGTATCAGCATGACAGAAGCAGGCAGTGTGAACTGTGTTATTCTAGTCACATATTAGTCCCCTAGATGACACTGAGAAGCTAGAAGATGTTGTGTAACAGGACTTACAAACATCATTTGCCAGATGTTATCTGATAGTTGAAGCTCAAAAGACAATGTTATCAAATCAGCTGGTTGAAGTATGTGGGTTAATAAAAGATTGTATGATACCACTTCTTGTTTTCTCTTGATTTTTCCTTTCTTTTGATTCCTGTAGCTCATTTTTCCATGTGAAAGTTAATAATAAAAGAGAATGCAGAAAATAATTTAAAACATTTTGTTTTTTAATGCTGGTTTCATTATGTGCATTAGACAGTTGGCTATTAGCTGCTACCAACTACAAAGTCCATACTGAAGTTATAGAAAATTAGTTCATAGGGTTTGGTTTGGTTTGTTCTGTTTTAATAAAATGCTTACTGGCTTAGTATTTTAAATATCAGATTTGGGTAATTTGAATCTCTGTAATTGTATATGCTCTCCCCATCAGAATAATTTTTAGCATTAATATAGTTGTTTGTATACCAGAATATTGCATGTCAGTGATGCATCAATGATTTACCAATTATTTTTAAGTGAAAGGGTTTATTTACATTAGAATTTTTTTTTTTTTTTTTTTGCTATAGCTTTAAATGACTCAGATCAAGCTAGGAAAAATCCTGCTGTTTGGCAGTCAGAAACTTGATCTGGTCAAAAGAAATTTAATTATTGCCTGCTTGTTGAATAAGCAGCTGACCCATACTTAAAATTCCTGAGTGCTGTGAGTGACTATCATGTTTGACCTGCTGCTGCTAAAAGTGAAAACTGTCCTGATACCTCATTTATTCTAAGTATTACCATATTAATGGAAGAATTGGACAATCTCTGATCAGTACCCACTTTACTGTTCTTTTCCTAGGCATTTCAGCCAGTTAATGGCAATGCTGGATATTGTATAAAGTAGACATAAGGGTTTATGAACACTGCCTTTCCAAAGTGTGATTCAGTGAATCACAATGGCTTTTTCATTGTGAATGTAATGCAAAAGACCAGTTTTCATTCTCGATATGAGACTGAGCCAGTCAATCAGTGAAGCACTCAATAAATCAATTGCTAAATTCAGCTCAGATTGTGGGCCTAAACTTGTTTCCCTTAGAATCAATATTAAAACTGTTGAGTAAATCGAGTGGAAATCAGATTGTTACTTCAGACCGGTAGCTTTTGAACAGAGGAGAAAAACTGCAAATCTATTAAACTCCATGGAACCTATATTTTTTTAATCTAAATTCCCAGGTTATGATAATAAAAAGAAAAATTTACTAATCTATACCCATTATAATCACTGCTTAGATATAGCTGGGTCTGGAGTTCTTGGGTGAGGAAAAGTCACTGGTAACTGGGTTTTTATAGACATGAATCTAACTGTATTCTAACTCTATATTGCAAATCTCCAGTTATCCACAGACCCGTTTGCTTGCTGATGTTCATGACAAGCCTGTTTGAGATTTGGTTACTAAGCACAGAGCATGTGGTATTAATGATACTCAAAGAGGACTGAGGATTCATTAGAAGGATCTTGTTTAAAGAAAAAAGTTAAACATGTTGAAGAAAATACCCTTTGATTTAGAATTTATCATCTTGTTCAATTTTTTCATGTGGGCATATAGCAAAATATGTCTTACATTACTGATGAGCAACAGTCTTTATTAATTAATGTAAGTGGAAACCATTTGGGGCTAGGGTTATTATGAATTATGTTTGTTTTGGTCGAATACATAGTAAAGTGTACAGGAGGGCTTTCCTTACCAAAACAAAAGTCCCAGCTGACTTAGTGTCTTGTTTCTAACAGATTATGTCTACGTTACATCAGTATTAGCAATTAATCATGGCTGGGACTGTTCTCTGGCACTTTTAATTGCATGAAATAGGAGAGAAAAATAGCTATTTCAACAAAAGGGAATGTCACTCTCATGAAGTTGTAACCTTGATGAACTGCAAAGCCAAAAACCTAGCTGTAAAGCCTTACTTAATCAAAAAATTATCAAAATGTTTTCCTCTTGTAATCTCAGAAGTTGAATTTCATAATACTGGAAAGAGTGGAAGAATTATTGCTCCCATCCCATATATTATTTATATATTTAAAATATCTGAATATTTTCTTGTATAATAGTGTGAAATTCATAAATTGGTGGGTAATTTAGGTAGGAATTCACAGTTTAATACAGTTTAACAACTTCTTTCTGACAACTAGATTCTACTGAAACTCTTCCTCGGAGAAACCTGCTATCCTATTGTTAAAAAGGTGAAGAAACAAAAGAAAGTGCAAGCATATCTCCAAGGAAGCCCCACAGTATACTTAGTAGCTAAAGCTGATAAAAACATGTCTTCTCATTTTGTAGACAAGGCTTTGTACATTTGGGAAAATTGGTGGTGTCAACAACTCTAGGCAGGAAACCTCCTAAAAGTAGCAGAATGAGAAGGAAAGCTCTGGTGCCACTCAAAGGTATGCTTAAAAAGGCATGCTGTGTGCCCTAGAAGGACAGGACAGAAGGCTTATTTTCCCACAGTTCTTTCAGGGGCTTGGTGTTGATATGCCTTCTTCAGCAATTTGTTGATCTAGTTGGCTTTTAGAGTTCCTCTTCTTGCTCACTGAAAGTGTCTGCTGGCCACTTATAACTAGAATTACAGCTGACAATTTGATTTCATGAATGAATTTCACTCTTCCTTTGATAAGTTCTAGGTTTTTTATATTTTTCCTTTAGAAAAGGAGTATTCAGGTTCCAGTGGGTATGAAAACTTAGAATTTTCCCTTTGATCCAAATGACCAACAGATTTCTACTTGTCATATAGAACACATTTTTAAAACATCCTGGGACATTAGCCTTGGAATCATACAAAGACTTTATTATAGGGGAGCACTACAACATAACTCACCGAATAACTTTCAAAAATCTATCAGTTGCTTAGTAAACTAATGAATGGGTTGTTTTGTTTTTTTTCTATAGCTATTACACTTGTTTCCACTCTAAGGATCATACTTTCTGGTGTACTGTGTCTTGTTATCTCGTTCTTGTATGAAACATCGCCAGATGATTAAGCAATCAGTTGTTTTTATAAACACAACTCAGTTCCCTTCCAGTGCACTCTGATATGGTTATTCACTTTAGCAAAGTTTCTCCTGGTGCTTTGCTAGGCTGCAAGAGCAAAATATTTTTAGACAGTGCAACTAATCCACTCTGTGGACAGATGCAGTGTGAATGTCCTCTCTGAAAAGGATATGCAGATTTAGCGCTCAATGGTAGAAAGCAGCAACCATGTATAAATTGATCCAATCTGAAGAAGTAATGCCTAGTAATCAGTTGTCTCTAAATCCTCTGGATCATTTTTCCCTATACTTCCATGAACTTAAAGTGTTATTTCCTTGGGCTGGGCTAAGAGTCATCTGTAACAAACCGATGAGACAAACCCCAAGCCTTAGTTGTTTTACACCGAAATTGCACAACTAGGCCATACTTAGTATTCAACATCATTTAGGAAAAGCTTTTATGTTGCACATCTTTCTTCCCAGTGAAGTTCAGAGATCATCAGTCAATCACAGGAAGCCCTTGGGATATTATCTTGGGGAGATGCATACAAGGTGCTGCCCTTGACTGATAGTCCTGTTGATCATGTCAGATGCACACCGCAGCAAGGCTGCATTGCTGAGATAAAGTGGGATCCTGAAGTCATGGAGTATTGTTTCACACATTTCTGGGCAACTGGCAGATAAAGGTATATGCAGCCCCTGAAATATTCATCATAGGATCATTTTTTCTCTGTGTTTCCATACACAGTGTGCTGCATAAGGAAAATAGCATGCCTAATTGGAACTCTCAGCTGCTAGTGTAAATATTTAACATAATAAAAATGATCTGCCAAATAATCCCACACATATCATCAAGGCTCCCAGGCTTCCTCTTTCCACTTAGCAGCCTGAGTATGACACTGTTGCCTCTTCTTGCTCTCCTTTATGACTAGGTCAGTTTGAAGAAGTGCTTCTCATTTAGGGGATTCTGGTGCACGTATCAAATAGTCCAAACACTGTTAGAGGGTGAGACCCAGGATCTCATGAGTCCTCCTACCTTCTAACATGGTTCCCACCCATACAAAATTCACACTGGAAAAATAATGTACTTCGAACAGTGTATAGAGCAGACGAGGGAGGCAAGCAAGCTAGGATCTCAAAGCTTGCTGTTGTATGAAGTGAGAAATCTAGGTCCAACCTCCGTAATCATGTGGTCTGTTCCTCTGGAGTCCATTCAGATACATTTTGTCAGTTTGACCCATCTTAGGAAGTAGTTATGCAAGGACATGGATTTTCTTTTTCTGATGATGCTGCCTTTTCATTTTCAAATAGATGTTAAAGAAACAAATATTAACTTTTGGTATAAAAGTGTTCAGCTATTGCTAACATTTAAAGTACATTTCATCTTAATGAGGTCATCATAGCTGTGCAGCTTGTAAACCTGTATAATATATTAACTACACAATAAAGGTACTTTGATTGTTAGGATGAGCTGAGATTGGTAAATGTAACCAAAAAAAAAAAAATAGTAATTTTAGAAATCCACCTTTTGGCTGGCAGTTTGTGTTATTTCAACAGCATAAGGAGTCTGGTTTACATAATGAGAGCAGATTGACTGTATTTTCCTAAATATGATTTTATTTCATCTACTGCTTGTATCATTCATTTATATTTTTTCCTAAGACAAATAGCATCTTTAGTGTATTTTACTGTGACTCTATTATCAAAAGCAAGACAAGAAAATGTCTCCTTACGGAGCTACATCCTCAAAACAGAGTTTCTCAAACTTCTTCAGAGTACAAATCTTTTTTTGGCTTATTTGTCTTCATATGACTTTTTGCTGATCAGGTAGAACTTCAAAGTGAAATAGAAAGAATCATATTCACTTCTACATTTGCACTTACTACCTTTGAGTTCTTTCACAATTTTGCTAAAGAGTGAAAAATTTGAGGAGCACTGTTTTACATTATAAATACGTAGCCTTCAAAACAGCTGCCCTTTCTAATAATATTGTACTTAGAAGAAAGAACATCGAAAACAAAGAGCAAATACAGCACATACTATTGCCAGCTATAATTATTATAGATTTGTTTTTCAGGATGTCTAACAAACTATAGGTTTTCTTTGAAGATCCTTTTGTATCATTAATACAGATACCACAGGGTATCACAGGGTATTAGGGGTTGGAAGGGACCTTGGAGATCTTCGAGTCCAACCCCCCTGCCAGAGAAGGACCATACAGTCTAGCATAGGTCACAAAGGAACGTGTCCAGGCAGGTCTTGAAAATCTCTAGAGAAGGAGACTCCACAATCTCTCTGGGGAGCCCATTCCAGTGCTCCGTGACCCTTACAGTAAAGAAGTTCCTCCTCATCTTAAGGTGGAACCTCCTGTGCTCCAGCTTACA
>JANHFX010020638.1:47511-74296 GCA_027560015.1 Chloroceryle amazona | reverse complement strand
TGTTCCATGGAGAACTTGTTGTCTACCAGGACTCCTAAGTCCTTCTCCACAAGGCTGCTCTCCAGCAGATCACCTCCAAATCTGTACTGGTGCACTTTATTACTCTTTCCCAGACGCAGGACTCTGCACTTATCCTTGTTAAACCTCATTAGGTTCAGCTCTGCCCAGCTCTCCAGTCTGTCGAAATCTCTCTGGATGGCTGCACAACCTTCAGGTGTATCTGCCAATCCTCCCAGTTTCGTGTCATCAGCAAACTTGCTGAGAAGACTTTCTGTCCCGTCATCAGTGTCATTGATAAAGATGTCAAACAGGACCAGACCCAATGTCTAAACAGAAGCAGCATAGGAATGGAGCATGGGAAGGACCTCTGCATTAGTAACTTCAAACACCTGCCAAACCTCTTAAAATCCTTGTAGAAAATTTTCAAGCTATATCCTAGAAGTTGGATAGGTTTTCTTGTACTTATTCCTTCCATTGGGAAGCTGTTACAAAATGTTGTGTTTGAAAAGTTATTCTTTTAATTGCAAGTATAATATTATTTATGACCAGTTTTCAGCTCCCAATGTAGTCAATACACATTTGCAGTTGTATTGGTTGATATTTTAAACCTCTCTTTCCTCATCTGGTTTGTACCTGGACATGTTTACAGAGTAATTGAATGTTTTTGTTTTACTAGACTGAACAGGAGGCTCTTTCAGCTATTCTATAGCTTATTCCTGGGCTTATTCATTGACTATGCCTATTCTTGGGGTATATAAACTATGGTTTTAAATAGTTATGGTTGTTAAAGGTCTTAGGATATGAGCTGTCTGGCCAGCTTGCCTAGCTGTTGGGCTATCATGGGAAGATGGGAAGCAGCCACTGTTTTTCTAAGCAGAGAAAGGGACCAGTTGGTTGAACAAAAAAACATATCAGTGTACAAAAGAATTTTTCTGAATACTGATTAGACATCTGGGCATAGACAGCTAAGTGGACAAGGATCACAGGGGTGAATTCCAGGCTCATTCATCCTTCATTTATCATTTTCTATTGACTAATAGAGGCATCCCACAATTTAGCTGGCTGGATCTCATAATTGCATCCAGCTCCCTACTTTTTGATGTATAGAGAGTTCAAGCATTTAATGCAGCCTTGTGAATTTGACTTATGGAGTTGGGTATCCAATTTTGTCATTGTACTGAATATTGAAATACATGAATTCCTATTTGGATATCACCTTGGGGGGGGGGGGGCGAAGTTAGGTTATTTATTTATTTATTTATCTTTGGTGAAGACTAGTCCCACCAGCTTCCTATTCACTTTTTCTTTGTATCTGAAGAACTTTCTGATGTTTGTTTGTGTATTGTTTGGGGTTTTTTTTCCTCTTATTGCTTTTCTATTTCTCATCTACTTGGCATAATTGGTGATCAATGGTGTTTATTATTTTCAAGGATTTCTATTACTCTTATATTTCCTGGAACATTTTCTCAGAAGGCAATCTATTTATTTCAGTGTGTAGCCTTGATTACAGTCTGAAAATGATAAATTAATTTGAACAGAGACAAGGAGGTTAGTTTTTGAATTTTATTATTTGATTGTATGTCCTTGTATAAATTGCTCTGTTTCATGAGACAGTTCTCTCTCTCTATGAACAAGTGATAATGATATTTGGGAAATAGTGGGAATTGTGAGAATAATTGCCATCCAAAAACTAGCTGAAAATTTGGAAATGCAAAGGGTCTATACAAAATTATGAAATTTGAGATCATTATGGCTAAAACTTGGTTTGCTTGTAACAGAATTTGTTCATATACTTGTTGACTGTTTTTCTTAGTGTTCGGTGCCTTGCTTATGATGAAATTTCTATGAGATTTGTGTGGTTAATCCTGTTTAGAAAAACCCAGACTAATTTCTGCCATAGTAGAAAGCACTGAAACAGCCTTCTGGAAGGCTGCCCCTCCTAATGATGCAGTGCTTATAACTGTGGTTCAGAAAATATCAGTTACAACATAAAGCAGTTTATTCTAGAATTTTTAAAGTTTCTCTTTCTTCTGTAATGTCTGATTTATTACTGTGGAGTGGAATGACAATAAGAAGCAAAGGGTCTCAAGGAAAAAGCATCTAGAGCAGACAAAAATACTTGGAAGGGTCTGTCATGACTGAGTTACAGGCTTTATGCATTCATAGGTGAAAACAGAATTACCCTGGATTTACACCATGGTAGTTTAGTGGAGGATCCATGTCATGCCTTCCTTGAGACCTAGAACAAATTTAGGTACTGTTCACAAGGCACTGAAGTGAAGGACAGGTTAATTAAATAGCAATGATTAAATGTTTTTTATGGAAAGATGAGAAAACTAGATTGCTGGGTTTTGCTGGTTTTAACACTTAGTTATCTACCAGTCATTTCAAAGTAATGAAAACAACCAACCATTACCATAAAAATGGACCTCACTGGGAAAGTGCTGCCAAATGGAAATGAACTATCTTTGTACCAACAAACTTCACCAAACCATGAAACAATTTGTAACAGGAGAATTGACCTGTACGTGGAAAAAAAATTCATTTACTTCAACTAGGACCATAGATTTCCTGTTTGGTGTGTGGACATTCAGTAGCTGCTGTTTAACAGCACTTTGCAATGTCAAAGTGGTTCCTTTATCTAAAGCAATCTGAAAGGTCATTGTGGATTACCCATGTTTAAGCTGAGATGTCTCACTTGAACCCAGAGAAGGTTCAGTGAACCTAACTTGATGAAAGTGTCTTGGTCCAGCCCTACCTTGTCAGAGAGCATAATTCACAAATGTGTCTACTCTGCAGGGAAATGAGATGGCTTTTACTGGTTTGTCTGGTTCTTTTCATTAAGACAAGTAGAAATGTCCCTGGATGAGACTTTTTATGGCACATGAACGAAACGATGTTGCTTCCAGACTGGTGCCAGTCCTCCTAAATGGCAGGAATGTTGTGCTGTGGTGGATGTATTAGCTCAGTCCATTTCTTGCTCTGTATTCTCCATTAGTGCTGATCTTTGTAACACAGTTTGTATATTCTTTATATTCATTCCTTTCTTTTTCCTTCCATCTGCAAACAGCAGCAAAAGGTAGAAGAAAGCAACAAATATGACATTATTTTTAGTCCATATAAAACCCAACAGTTAAGTATTTTCTAGAAAAGGAGGAATTTGAGATAAACTAAGATCAGTCTTTGACTGTACTGGAGTCTGATATCACTCATGCTTAATATTATTTCAACATAATGAATTTAAACACCAGAGTGCTACAATAGCTAATATAGTTCTTTGTCTCAGATGCATGGTATTTAGATTTAGATTTATTTGTCATTGATGGGAGAAATTGCTTGCTCCCAATATGATTTTCATTGTACCAGAGATAATATGGCTATTTACTGAGATAGTGAAATAATGAAAATAATAGAATGTTTCATAATTGCCTAGTTCTTTCCAAAGCTGCTGCCTCTGACTGAAATACAGTGAGTATATTTGCGTTTGCGTGTAAAGACAGACATTTTAAATGTGCAATATTCGTTTCTGTCTGCTTCCACATTTTACTGAAATCCTCTTGACCACTGTACTTTGAAAAGAATTGAGCACTGACACACTCCCACTGGCTTTGGTTCAGAAAGTGATTGCCTGGAGTGTCAGGGAAGCAAATCTACAGATGTTCAAACATTGAGTGAATATTAATGGAAATATGTTTTCTGGAGTTCATTTATTCTAGAAATGAGTGCACTGGAAATAAATTATGCATTAAAAATCAGTGCAAATATAATTAATAGATCATTATCTTACTACTGTTAAAAAGTGACATTTAAAAAAAAGAAATATAAAAATTAATTATCCAACTATAGATTTGACAAATCCATTGTTGAATATAGCTGGGCAAAATGAAATATGTCCTTGGAGAGTGAGGATTAAAAAGAGACTTTGGAGCAGACAATGGCAGCTTTAAATGAGTAATGCACCTAAAATGGCATTATCAGTCCAGATTGCTCCTGTCTCATGGAAGACAGTGGTCAGAGGCCATTTGAAGAGGCAGATCCCTGAAAAAGCAGCCAAAAATCTTGTGGTAAAAAATTCTGGGTTTCAACTATACTTGCTATGAAAAAATGTTTCCTTTTGAATTATTTAATGTTACTGCCTGTTAATTTTATTGGATGTCCTTTCTTCCGTGTGGTATAAACAATAGTGAATAACTGTGGGTTATTTATGCTTCATCCCCATGTAATTCATGTTTTTATAGCCTACTGTCATGCCCCCCCCCCCTTTCTCCCTTCTGTAGGCTGTAGAAGCTGTTTTGAATGTCTAGTCACCTAAGTAGTATATCTATGGGTTTTTTTTCTGCGATGTAGAAAATTCTATGTGTAATAATTTACAGAGCAAAATGTAGTTTTCTTCTGTTCCTTCCCTAATAAATTCTAGCATTTTGTTTGCCTAGTGGCACTTCACACAACAATGACACTTTCAGAGAACAGCCCTCATCCTGTAGGATTTCTTTCTGTACGTAACAGATAATTTGGAGCCCACCACTGCTTAGGTTTACAGAACATTGTTTTTCCACAGTTGTGTTTCTTCCAGTTATTGATGATTAATTTGTTCCGTCATTGCAGTGCTCATATCAGAAGAGCCTTTGATGAATCTTCACAGTCAGCTTTCATTCTCACCACTCTAGATAGCATTGGTTTAATTTACTTCTAAATCATCTTTGAATGTGTTGAATGGTACCAATGCTGATACAGAGCACTTGTGGGATGTGGCCATGGGCTTTCCTCCAGCGTGTAAACTCTCTGCATATGTGCCCACTTTTGGAGACCCTTCAGCAGAGATGTGCCACTGCAGCAGTGACTGCACAGACTCAACCCACTGCTGCAGCTGCTGCCAGGAACTAGCACAGCAGATGTGGCTTGAGGACACCGACAAAGATGCAAGTTGTTAATACTTTAAAAATTACACTACTATTATATGAGACAATTGATCAGGGTTATTTTGTAGGAAGAGAATTAAGGAAATAATAGTGTGGGCATGGGAAAGGAACTCAGGGAAATGTAGCTGTGATATGAGAAGGTATTTGTGGAAGATTTCAGCAGAGGTTGGTCTAGCTGAGCCCCTGAGCTTCCTTCCAGACTGATTTATCCAATTATCCTGGAAACCTAGCAGTGATTTCTGTTGTCCAGCTTTTCCACTTAATCTAAATGCTTCTTCCTTCTATGAGATGCTGGTGTGTAGGAATGTAGACTCCAGTAGAAGCCCCATGGTATAGAGGTGTGGAAAACTATGTTCAAAAGTAAAATCCTGGAGATCACCATTTTGCTTGGCTAAGAAATTCTAAATGTCTTTGTGTTGTGGTGGTGTTCCAAGCTCTCTGCTTGCTTCCCAAGTCCAAGATCAATTTCTAATCTTTTAGTATTAATGGTCACTTTATTTCATGTGTTATGTGATCTCACCTTTTCAAACTGGTTGGTCTTATAATCAAAATTTTATTTATCTTGCCATGTTCAGCATTTCCACTTTATTAATCTTTTGTGCTGCCTCTGGAGCCTGGTGTGCTCTTTGTTATGTATCTGAGAGTGCAAAATACTTGACATGAATGAAGTCATGCTTGGGTGGGAATCAGCCATTTTAAAAATCATCTCTTAGCATAACTAAATTTCACGATCCTTTAAATCCCTGCTGTCAGACCTGCTTAACACCTGTACTTCTATTTTGCTCGCCTTATTCTCCTAAATATGTTTCTGACAAATGTACTCTTGCTATTAAATCAATAAAACATGGTGTAATCATTACGTCTTAGCAGCAGTTAGAAAGATTTTCTTCCTGCAGGGGCTATTATTTCCACATAATTTAGATACATTAGCATATATAGCCAATTAATAAAAATTTCAAAGAATGAGGGAATATAAATTTAATTGACATTCACAGGGACTTCCCTTTATTTTTTTTTAAAGTTTAATTATTATTTTATCCTGACTGATGAGCGCTTTGGTCCTGATGCTCATGGGAATATTAAAATAGTTAAATTTAGATCAAGATTAATCCATCTCCATATGCTGTCATAGTGGCCCATGGCACATTCTCAGGAAGGAATAAAAGACTAGGTCAACCATTTCACTAGGTTTTCCAGACATAAGCTTCCAGTTTCAAGGGACCTGCAGTTTAAAAGTTTGTTTTGTCTGGGGGTTTTCTGTGGTGTTGGTTTGGGTTTGTGTGGGTTTTTTTTGTGGGGAGGGGGGTTTGTTTGGTTGTTTGGGTTTTTTGTTGGTTGATTTTGTGATTTTGTTTTGTTTAGTTAGTGATAATATATATACTTTTATTTTCAAAGATTTCTATTTCACTATTTTCAATGACTTAGGACTTCTGTGAGTTCATTGCCTTTAATGGCAAAAAGTATCAATTTAAACTGGAAAGGTTCAGAAGAGCATCAGATTTCAGATATAACTTGTACCTTTCCAGTTTTGCTAACAGTAAAGTCAGTTCAAACAAGGAGTTACACTCAGTTATTTACAGTCTTGCTGACCTCAGAGGCTGTGGTGGAATATGGGAATAGAACAGTAGGCATTACTTTTATAATCTATATGTTGATGAATACCATTTAATTTAGGAAGATAACAGTGACATTAGATAAACAATTCCAAGGCTTAATAGTTACTAATTTCTGAGATATCTGCTGGAATTTCTTTTGAAGCTTTACATAAATTTTTATATATCCTGAGCATCTGCACAGGAGTTATCCATGTGATTTAGTTTAGACAGAAAAATATACGTAAACAGCAGTATGACTGAATACATGCACTTTTTAATTAAATGGACTGAATGTGTGCTTCAGTAGGTACAGGGTTATCCTCCAGAAAGTGTGCTTTTGAGTTTTAGTTTGTAAGATATGGCTAAAATTGGCTTAATTAGAAGTGATAATTCACTTCAGTAAAATGAGCTTAATTCACTGCTCTAATTAGAAAAGTGTTTTGTTATGAGTGTGACAATTTTGATATCAACTTTCACTTGTGATAAAAGCACCAAAGTTGGAATAAAACACAAACCAGGTGACTTATATCCATCAAAACCAATACACCACATTTTATCTGTGGTACAACACCTCCTACTGAAAAAAAATGAATTGAAATGTGCTAATTTACTGCTGGCTTGATACAACAATCTGAGTAAAGCAATAACAACTTCAGGGAATTCCAAGGCAGAAAAAATCTTTCTAGCCTTATCTTTCTAACAACTCTATCTCAAGCAAAGCATATGTCCCCCCAAGGAAAGAAAGTGTTGGCAAGGTTCTGCAATGCCACTGTGTTTCTCATTTGTTAACTTTCTCTCAAAGATCTGAAGTTCTGAAGCTTTTTTGAGCTTTTTCTTTTACACAGATTTTTCAGTCTCCCAATACTGTGCAACTTAATTTAAATTAACCAGCACATGGTGAATTTCAAATATCTAATTGTGAATATATGTCCTAAAGTACTTATGAGATACCTTGCTGCAGAAGGGTAAACCCATTTGTGAAATGCTATTGGCTGGAGTGATTTTGGATGCAGTTTTTCAACCAAGTTTTAAAACAAGAGAGTAGCCCTGCACCACTAAAAGAGACAAAAATAACCTGGAACAGAATTTTGTACACACCTAGGTAGTGCCTATGAAGAGATGAGAGGTGATGTTAATACATAGCATGATGTGAGTTGTTAATTTAATTTTACTGAAAAAAATCATGAACAGTCTATAAATTTCCATACTGGCAAGGGAAAGGGACAGCAAAACCACAAATTTAATTACCAGTTGAGTATTTGTTCAATCCCTGTCAAACCAACAGATTTGGCCTGTTTTAATTAGGTACTGAGGGAGTAAGTTTAAATCATTAACTGGTTTTTGCTCATTACAGAGTTGTTTGAAAACTGTTTTTTAAAGTCTGTGTGCTCTGCAAATAGAGAGTGTTCCTCACATTTTTATGCTATCTTGTTGCTTGCATTCTGAAATTGAAGATAATATTTCATATTTATTGCAACAAGTGTTGCCACACTGAAGCAGTTATTGAAGTGGCAATTGACAATACAGTTCAGAAGTATTTAAAATTGTTTACATTAACAGATGTTCATGCGTATGCTGTTTATTTTAATAAAACCAGCTTAACAATTCTAATGCTTTTATTATATTACTTTCCAAGGTAGTGAAGCCAAAGTAGTTATATATACTCACAGACAAATGTACAGATGGTAAATGAGCCATTGGTCCCTGCTTCATTCATCCATAGGCACAACCACTGGGATTCCCTTCTGAGACTGCCTGTGTCTCTCTGGCTTTAAACAGAACCTGGGGTGAATGATTTGCGTGTAGATACGTCCCCGTAGGTATCTGTAGCAGTGCCTGCCATTAGTGTATCTTCTCCATGAACACCATTACCTTCAACATATAAAGCTTCCCAACTCCTGTGATTGTTTTCCCAATAAGTTCAACTCTTTGTTCTGCACCCCAGAGGGAGCTGTAACCTACACACACACACACACACACACACACACACACACACATATCCCACATAGTTTTAATTCTCCCTGTTAAAACTAACAATTCCTCAATCGTTCACCTTTAGTTTGGAAAATTTTAATATGTTTTTTAGATATGTAGATACTGTCAGCAAGCTACCTGATCTTGGGACTATGCCACCAGTTACAAGATTCATTATTAGCACATAATGTTTTGTCTAGCTCTTTCTGGATACAATTTTTAAATCTATAATTTTCTTGTTGAGGCATAGCTGTATAGTCATAGATAGGAAAGATAGGGTTGTTCCTTAGGAACAAATACCCAAATTCTTGAATAACATCAAATCCAGAGTGTTTTGTTGGGATTTTTTACCTTTTTAAATTTTTTTCATTTGTACTGAAAGTCCTGCTTTGCAGTCTTTCACAGCTTATTCAAACACTGGTTGATCTTGCTGCATTGTTTTATTTTATTAATTTGTTTAATTTGTGTTACAGATCTATGTCCAGGCTGGAAGTCCTCATAATCTATTTGCTGTATCTTCTGAATCCTTGACAGAAGCTACAGCAATGCTGGTACCTTATTGATGCCTGAAAATTTCTGTTTTTCTTATATTAAGTTAATGTGCATGTTTAACACGGGCCTTCTGGAGTTTTGTTGGGTGAACTCCCTACAATGTCAAACTTTTCCAAATTTCTTCCTCTTTTTTTCCTGATTAGGTCTAACATAACACTTTGCAGTTGGCCGTGATAGTGGCTTATTCAGTGAAAATCTATTGATTTCTCTGGAATTTAAAGGCAGAGACACACCTGTAGAAATATTGGTTATAATGGTGTTAATCTTTCTTTAAAGGGGATTTATCATACTTTGAATGCCTGGTCATACTACCCCCTCATCCACAGATTTTTAATATCTAGAAAGCAGCATGTCTTTCTCTGTGTGACTTGTAAAGATTAAGACCTCTAAGGATTGTAATATGGAGGAATATCTTGATTATATGAACTATTGTAAGGATTGACAGCTGAAAGCCACTTCTGTTTAAGATGTAAGAAAATGTCGTCAGAAACTCTATAAGTAATGGTATCCCTTGATTTTTTATTTTTTATTTTTTTTCTGTCCAATCAGCCATCACCATAGCGGCCTGCATTATGAGTGCTGAAATAACCTGAGATGATGTGCTGTCCTTGGCTCCCGGTACACAGGTCACAGAAGTGGATGACAGGTTTAGAAACAGGTCAGTGCAATGACCTTATAATCTGGTCTCTTTGAATTGCCTACATATCACTAAGTTTTTTGCTCTATGATTTGATTTACAAATAAATATTTACTCCTTAAGCAGGTGCATCTGTTCTGGTTCTTAATCCCATTGTACAAATAGTGTGGGTTTGCTTGTTTGCAACAAGGTAAGACTGTCCCTCATGAGCAGAGTTTAAGTGGTAAGTGGTCCGATAGACCCAGCAATAGTTCTTACAGCTCTTCCCTCAGTTTCATACTTCCCACAACTTGATCCCAAAATGCTGTCATACCTGTCTAATAACACCTTTTTTTTTTTTTTTTTTTTTTTTTAAGATTGTATTTTCTGGTCATCTTTTCTTAGTTTTACTCTTGTCTTTGATTCCTAATGTGAGCTATTAGTCAAGAACTCTCCACTGAAAAGCTTTCTCCAGAGCATCAGGGCAGGGATAATAGAACTGTCCTTCTCTTGTGCCACCATTCATTTTTTTTTAAGCCTAAAAAAAGGTAAACCAGTATTGCTCTTTAAAGTCAGAAGTCTTTAACCCATAAAGCAGGCAAGTCACATTGCTGCCATATCTACATATACCCAGATACAGGACTACTAGGGAGCTTGCTGAGGAGTTTACCAATTTGAGTGAATATAAGTATTAGCTGGCTTCACCTGTATACAGCATAGCTGGAAACGGGCTTGAAAACACCCAGTGGGAAAGAATTGTTTTTCCACGATGGAGGTAGTATTTGTAGGTATGGGGCCATCTGGATATTACTGTATGAAGTTCACAGAATATGTGCTATTTCTGTTTAATAAAAATTCAGTCCCCTGATTTCAACTCAATGAAGAATTATCTAATGTTTTATTTAATGGTCTCTCCTTACTTGGAAGATGAACAAGGCACAGGAAGAAATATTGCAAAATACCAAAATTAAATACCTAAACCTAATACCTAAAAAGTCTTTTAGATATTTGAAAGACATCAGCACGTAAATACAGCCACTCAAGTACATTTCCAACTGATTAAATATTGTTGGCCTCTCTAGGTGGCAGTCCTGCATCCATAATACTACTGTTCTGTGAGATACAAATGCCTTCTTTCTTGATATTTCTGAGGGAGTAGAAGTGCTAACCAAACAACTGAGGCAAAGAGGTTGTCTCTGTTTCCCACAGCTGCTCCCTTTGTAGATGAGCAGATGTAATAAGTGGTGGTGTTAGGTCTTTTTCTTGAAAGAATGCTGTCCCCAGTATGCTGGTCCAGGTGACACCATGGGCTGGATGGCGCAGCACCTCTCCTGTGAATGGCAGTGTTGCTCAAAACTTGCCTGGACTAATGCTGTGGTGTATTCACTGTCAAAACGCATGCTTAACTGGGTAGAGATTACCTGTGTATCAATACCCTCTTTGAGGCAAAGTGATCCATTGCTGCAATTAAAGACAACTGGGAAATGAAGATTACAAGATTAATATCCTGGGAAAAAAAAAATATTCACAGATAGTGTATCAGACCACTGACTCCTACCTACAGCTAGTTCGTTCCTACTTGTCCACTGTTATACTTGTATTGTGCCAGAGGATTTTCACTTTGTTGAACAAACATGTCAGGATATCTTCCCTTTCCATTTCTCTCATTGTAGTCCCCGTGTCTTAAACACTGAGCTTTTGACAAATGGAGTTTGTAAATGTCCATGGGAGATAAAAGTTTAAAATATTAAACACTTTTTATTTCAGTTTTAAAGCTCTTTATATAGCTGTTCTCCATATTTAGAAATAGTACCTTTCTGTTAGCCAGGAACTATGAAACAATCAGCAATTCAAATAAGCATAAAATATTAATCACCAGTCTCTCTCATGGTCCTGTACCAGATGAGTTGGAATAAGCTAAGCATTTATTTTTGCACAATTCTATTTCTATTCTACTTGTCATTTTGGATTTTCTACCTAATAAACCCCCCATTTTTGAAACCATGATAGAGGTCCACACATTATGCATATGATCACTTGCAGACTACTGAGGTTTTAAACTATAATTGCTTCTTGAGAAGAGGGAAGGAAAATTAAGTGAAAGTGAAGAGAAAGTAATATGATATGTTTGAGGCAGTTTGCTGGTTCAGTTCCTCCAAAATCTCTTTGAATATTTTGTAGACAAAGAGAACAACTAGGGTATATTGGTATTATTTCTTTTTCAGTGGAAATATGTTACATTTGTCCTCTTTATTAGGAAATAAAAGCAAAAAGGCAAGATAAGTCTTAAAATATGAGATACATCTTTATTAGAGGCAAAACATGAGCAGCTCTCACATTTGCTGTGTCTGAAAAAGGGTAGTAAAGTTCATAGCATCCTCTGGAGCATCAAAAGCCAATTGCTTTGTGTGAAACAGAATGTAGATATTGTTGTTATTTTGACTGTAATAATATTGTTAATGGGATCTTAATGTGATCCAGGACCAAGACAGAGTTTTAGCTCAGAGAGATATTTTGGCAAGAATTTTAATAATGAAAGTAAAGCAATTAACTCTCCAGACACATTCTCTGGTTTTACCCCTACAACCTGTGGTTTATTTTGCCTTCCCCTTTGTCTCACAGTAAATCTCCAGAACTCTTCATTGCTTCTTGACAGAACTGAAGGAAATTTTTACTGATTTTTTTTTGTTTATCATTAGGAGAGAAAATACTATTAGAAGTGAATTGTGGGTAAGAAATAAGGAACAAAACCAAAAGCAGCTTAGTGATAGCTTTTATAAAGCAACATTTCTAGCCAAAGAAAATTTCTAGCTTTCTCTTCCCCAGTATCTTTCTGTGCCAAGGGAGAAAGAATTTTTTATATAAAGACACAGATATGCCATTTCTGTGCTATTTGGGAGTCTTTCTGCATCAGATGAAAAGTCAAGGAGGCTTCACAAAGCCTCTGAGTCTCTTCAGTCTAAGTAGAAGGGAATATTTTCAAATCTTTAATCCCGATCCATGTTGGTGGGCCAAACACAACAGAGTTTAAAGGAATTCATCAAGAGGCATGCAGCCGAAGCGATGGGAAATTGTACTGCAGGAGAGATATAGCTCAGTTTATGTTTGTCCGTTTGATTGTTTTTTGTGCACAAGAATACAGTTCAGGGAGTAACTTTTTTTTTTTTTAATAAATATTTTTTTCATTTGTACTTCCACTAACATTTGTGAGCACACAGGTAATTAATAACGAAATAAAATCCTGAAGTGACCTAGTGTAGGAGATCCTGCTCTGGCAGGGGGGTTGGACTAGATGATCTTTTGAGGTCCCTTCCAGCCCTTAACATTCTATGATTATATGAAGTGTTTTCCCCAGGACTGACTACTAAGATGTTCAGGTCTTCCTTCCAGTCACTTGCTACTCAATCATATAACATATTACTTCTTAGGATCCTTCAAACAGGAAGCAATCCTTTAAAAGCCCCAAGAAAGTTTATGATGAGTTAAATTATATAGGGTTATTTTTTCACATTACTCAAAATTCTGTATATGATCTGATTTGTAGCATCCGTCATAGACTGCAGTGTTTGAATAGTGCAATCAATGAAACCCCAAAATAAATACTTGAAATAATCAATCCTGGAAATAACAAAGACCTTAATGTGCAGCATCCGTAGGACTTCTTTGCTGACCACATTTCTTGGACTGGCCTCATTTCAGGAAGACAAAAGTCAGCTCTTAAGACATTTTTCAAGTTATTTGTTAAATCGTAAATCCAAAATACATCCTGCCAGACTTATAGATTGTACAATGGTTTAATAATTGTATTGCAACATGAATGCCAAAGAAGTAAGCTGAATGTGCCTATCAGCTTACCACTGTGGTGGTACCTAAATGAAAACAAAATGTACCAAAATAACTTCCTTAAAAACTACCTTTTTGAAGGATCTCACACTTATCTACTTGTATTGCTGAGCAAATCTTGACTATTCCTCCATTTTGAGATTGTGGTAATGGAGATGGTCTAAGCAGTTTTTAAGGAAGTTATTTTGGTACATTTTGTTTTCATTTAGTTTTGCAAGGATAAAAATTGTCATGTTCTTAAAGGAGAAAATATGCTAAAAAATATGGTAGGTTAGGGAAATTTGAAAAATTATGTATAAAGAACAACCAGGTGAAAACTTTGCCGGAGCAGCAAATTAGTGTGCCCAGTCATATAACAAATTTATGATATCAGGACCTGAGATCTGCTCTTACATTGGTGAGAATGAAGTGTCAAGTAAAAAAATGTTCATGTTCCTCCTTCTAAAACACAAAGTCAGCACTGTGCTTGCTTTTATTTTCTGTGTATGTAGGCAAGAATGGGATATAAGATAAAGATACATCTACTTTGGTGATGCATATGGTGGTCTGTTCTTAAGTTATGGTTGAGCCCAGCCTGCCATTGTGTTAAGGGTGTGAGTTAGACATTTGCCTGCCAGAGCCCAGGGACTTCAGTGAGCAGTTTTGCCAAGTCAAATGGTATGTCTGAGAATGCTGTCTCAGGTCCCTGTCTGAGGGGCTTGCAACTGACACGCTTGTGTCTGTCTCAGAGCCTGGCTACAGGCTTCTGCTGAAATGGTTGTTACCTGTTTCAGAGCCTGGTTAAGGATTTATCCTGAGACAATTTAAAATTTAAACAAATAGGTTTGATTTATTAAAATGGCAGAGAGGTTGGGAATTGTCGTTGGTAAATGCATTGACTGCAAAAGAATAATTGAGCTCAGATTAATAATTCCTGGGCAACATCTGATGCAGTTGGAGGTTCAGGGCCAATTTATAGTGCTAATAGATAATAGAAATAAAAGGTATACTGTACAAGGAAGGTGCAATCCTTACTAAGAAAGTATCCCTGTCTTCTATGGAGAAAGGGGAGCACAGACCGTTGACCACCTCTGATAGACTTTTCAGTCTTCTCCTCCCCAAGAGATATTTTCCTTTTGTGATTTTTATATCCTAATTATGTCTGTCCCTGCCTTCTAGGTGACGTTTAGCATAATCTGTGTGGAGAGTTGAATAACATAGTCATGTATGTTTAGCATGTACTCCATTAGGCTCATTACCACTCTTGGGGCATAAATTTTAATATTAATTTTGCCATTAAGTAGGCAAAGGTCTCCACTCAGACATTCTGGCCTTCAAGATTTATGCAAGAGCTGTTTGCATAAAGACTGCATAAAGATTGTCTTGTCTTCACAAGACTCCCTCCTTCAGTTGTTTTAGCGTGTCAGCTCAGCAGATCTCCAGCCCCAGCTCATGGTTATAAACATCTCAGCCTTTCTCCTGAAGTGCACTAAATTAAGTGTATTCCTGTCTCATGGCAAGCTAGGCTGTTATCCTACATTACTGGATGAATATATGCTATAACATCTTCAGACAGCTTTGCCTAACAAAAACCTGTGAGCTGACGAGGTATTTTTATTATTCAACATCCTGCACGTAAATAAATCATCAAACACTCCTGTCAAATTTAAGCAGTATCAGCACACCTTGGGGCATCTGCGGCTCCTGAAACATATAGTTGCTGATAAGTAATAAATAATTATAAACAAGAAAATCCTGAGAAATAAAATTAAGTTGTTCATTCATGGAGAATTTATCCTTGCACAGCATCTAACTGAAAATTCATATGCAAGTAACAACATACCTCGGCAGCTTTCAGACTGTTTAAAAATTCTGTGAGCTGAGTAAATATTTTTAAAAGTAGTTATGATGCTTTAATGTGTTCTTTGGATCTCCAGAGTATTTTTTAAAAACATTGTTGGTTCCATATCTGTTGCATTTCACAGGACATTTGTACAAGTATAGAAGCATACAGAAACCACTTGTTCAGGGCCTAAGATGTGTTTAATTACTTTGAACTTTTATGTGCAAGATGTTTGCATTAAAGTGCAATGTCCTCTGAAGTTCTTAAAAGCATAACATGCTATTTACTTTCCTCTACTGTAACTGCCTGTCATTGCACCAATATTTTTATTCTATGTTACTTCTCTATATTATTACGTTACTTCTCTGTTTATTCCTGTAGCTCTTTGTCTTGCTTAAGAAGACCTATGCAGGTTGTACTAATAACCTGAACAGTATAAATCACTTAGGAAAACTATGGGGGTTCCTCTTCAACCTCACAGCTTCTAACACTAGGGTCAAAAAAAAATCACTACCATAATGTCATCTGAATGAACAGCATACACTCATTCACTAGGTCTGGGTATTATTCCTGCAATATTCCTTTCTGTGTTCTAGTAAATAGTTTTCTTAAATGTATTTTGGAGAAACCTCACATGGGAATATTTTCCCAGTTTTAACAAGTAATTCCCTTGACAAATTTCTGCTTCACACTTCAGATCCCAAGTCTGTCTTTTCCAAGTACTCTAATCCAGTAACATACTCATTACCATCATGGTGTTTAGTCTTCTGAAGCCCATGGACATATTAGACATTTTTGACATTGAATATTTATTTGTGGATATTGAATTAAAAACAGTAGATACAAAATATTTTATATAGTTATCAAAGTCAGAACAGCATGATAATTCAGTTTCAGTAGCTGTGTGTTAGAAACTGACAAATGGAATCTTTTCCAGCAGCAATGTATTTGGGCACATCATTAAAGTAGTGGTGTCTAGACCTACCATTGATATTCTGCATTATTACACCTCCAAGGGATAATGACAAATTCAGTTACTTGTCTGGACCTAAATTAGATGAATGGAAAATAACTGCAAAGCTTTAAAACTAAGGTGGTCTATTAAGGAACATATTTTGCTTGCTGTTGCTATGAGAATGTCAAGACTCCATGACATAGCGCAACTAAACTTTGCAATCTCTTTCACAACCTTGCTATAGTAAGGCCTGCCATAGAATTTACAAAAAAAAAAAAAGAATAAAAGTTTCCAGAGGGTAAATAGTAGGTAGAAATACTATATCAACATATGTAAAATGAGAAAGAATTGTTTCTTTCACAGTCTGTGCATACAGACTTAATTTCTGCTTGTATTTTCTCTGCAGCTTCCCTTTCTACTTCTAATGAGGCTGTCTTTTGCTGTACAAAAAGCAGTTTTAACTTTTTTGGATCAATGATAATGCATTTCAAAAAGAAAATATACTATGATGTCTTAAATGCATTCCCTTTCTTCCTACCTTTGGAATATAACCTTGATCCACATTGGAAAAGCTAATTTTTGTGGATATCTACGATGGCACTACTCTTTCAAATTCTGACTATTTGCAGTCATTCCAACTGTTAAGCTTAATGGAAAATCCACAAAACAAAATACTAAAAAGAAAACCCAGAATCTTCCTAGACATATCAGACAAGTGGTGTGTCTCATAAATAAATAGAAAAATATTATTTAGTTCCTTACTGTCTGATGTGAATAGGGATTTGATTTGATATGATCAGATGAGGTGTAGTATAGATAGCATCATTAAATTTCATTAATGCAACTGTTTGTATGGAAATATCTCTGCCAAAAGGCTGTTGTAAACTAATCTTAAAAAAAGCTTGAGATGCATTTTCGTAGGAGAAAAAAGTTGTCTTATGATGCTAGAGGTGGCAGACATTTAGAAGCAGTGACCCCAACTAATAGGAGCCTCATAGTCCATTTCTTTTCTGACTTGTTTCTTGGTAAAATTTCCAGCTTTCTCCAGGGACAGAAATAGTGCTCTCTTGAAGAGAAAACTGCTGATGCTCAGATCAAGAAGTAGATGTTAAAGTGGGACTTGGAGCAGAAAATGATTTCACGGACTAGATCACTGCCTTTTTAACAAACTGCATCATGCTGATCTACAGATGATTTTATAGACAATAATGGCCAACATTTTAACACCAAAGTAAATTGAGAAATATTTTCAAGCTAAATTGAAATCAAGGCAGCATTTTATTTCATTGTCTTTAAGTATATAACAGTTTCAATTCAAGGAGAGATGATTAATTTTTATGTATGTATTATTTAGAGAGCATGAAATTTAAAGCAGAGAATACTTTTATGTGAAAGCAAAAGTAAGAAGTAGGGTTTCCCCATTATTATAATAGTGACTTAGAAAAAGTTAAGAGAAGATCACTGATTTACTCCTGCTAAATATATGTCACAAGTGAGTGTTTTAAATCGCTTAAATCACTTGTTGCTCAATCCTGATTTAGGATCTTGATCACTGTGGGATGAATGGAATGCACCTCAGAATAGAAAAGTAGCAATATGTTTTATTGAGATAGACGGTAATTTGACAAAATTTAATAAATTTGATGAATTCTGAATTTCAGAATATTTACAACCAAAAAAAAATTGTTCCTATTTTATTACAGTGGCTGTTCATTAATTCACCCAACGTGGGGATTCATCAGAGCTTCTCTCTCTCTCCTAAACCAGTCTGACCCTTTCCAGAAGCAGCCCATCTGCAAGCTGTATCCCAAAGCACATGAGTGTTTCACATTAGGGTCCAAAGCAGTGCATGGGCTTAGGCATCGCAAGGCCCTCCAGGGTGGTACCTATTTCCTCCTCAGAAAGTTGCATATGTAAAGGAGATATTTGGCCCAGGAGATCAGATTAAATTTAATCCAAAACAAACCCTCTGAATCACACATAACAGAGATGAGAGGAGCCTCAAGAACAACCATCTGGATCTACTATTCTGTTTCTATAACACTTAGTAATGCAGACATTGCCTATAGCATTAATGACAGTTTTGGGACACAGGCTAATTAAATCCTAACTGCTACTGTAGTGTTTTCTACTACATTAATGCAAGAAAGCCTTGATGTACTGTGTTGGGGTACTGATAAATTCTGTTGAGAAAACAAAAGTAAAAGCAAGGAAATATGGAAAAGCAGAGAGGAAAAACTGAAATTTGATCCAGCGACAGAATTGTGGTTACTTGTAGTGTTATATTTCATTTTAGATTTGGAATGTGTTGCAGTTGTTATTGGAATTAAAATATGAAAATTGAAAAATAAAGTCCTTTCAGAATAAAGACCAAATATTTTATTTTGGAAATGTTGAAATAGGAACTGAGGTGCTGTTACAAAACTTCTATTACCTATATTATTTTTTAAATATGTAAAAATAGGTGTAATGCCTATCTAATATCTAAAATATAGATATTATTAGTATAGATTTTATTATCTATATTTTCCCAGATTTTAAAAACAAATTTACTTAAATGGATATATGCTATCCACTGGCATGTAAATACATCAAAACTCATGATTTCTTCAGCTGTCTGTGAACCAGTAGCATGAAGTGAAGCTAAAGGAAAAATCTGAATTTCTAGCTGTGTCTGGCATTTGGTTATCACTGGTTCTTCATTCATTCAGGATCAGAGTGTTATAAGAATCATGGGAAAAGTCAAAACTGTGGGTAGAAGACTGAAATAGCTTCTTTCCTTTGGCCATACTAAATTGAAATGGAGTAGGTGAAACAAAGGAAGAAGGTAAAGGTATCAAAGATGGAGAATATGGGATATAAAAAAAAGAACATAAAAGGAAACTGAATGGAAGGAGAAGGAAATTGACTGAAGTGTGTTTGACTTAGTGTAAGCAGTAAGGCTGCCAGCATGCACTTCAGGCACATGAAAGACAACAGGACAGCCCTTGATGTAGCTGCTTCAATGTCTTCTCAGTGATCCATGAGTGCCTGGGGATACACGTGTTCATTGTATCCCCAGGCACTGATGGATCACTGAGAAGACATCTGAAGGACAGATCTGTTAAGAAGGATGTCTGGATTGTCCATGAGGACATCTGGTGCACTATCTGTCAGAGTTGTATCAGCATCTGTGAAGCTCTAAATGCAATTACTTGCTCCAGGATTTGAAGTCTGTCATTTCCTACAACAATTGAGCTGGAAAATGCTGATACTGGGTAGCACCTTTTCAAATAACTTTAAATTGGAGATGAAGAGGTAGCTAATGAAGGGTGAAAGAGGAGTCACTGGAAATCTGCAGATTATTGAGAAGGGAGACTTTGAAAAAATAGAGGGAAATTAGGAAAATAAAAGTTCTTGGGAAAAGCCCTGACGAGGCAACTGGAAGGTCTTGGAGTTCTGTGGAGGAATCAATGACATGTATTTCAATCTTGAGAGAAGTTTTTCTAATCTAGTTTTAGAGGAATCCAATAATGCAGCCTTTGCAGCCCCCCCACACAATCTATTCTGATGCTTCACAAATCTATGATAATATCACGGTAATCTTCCTGACTGCAATTCATGCTTTTTATCTCTTAGAGAACAGATTATTCCCTCCTTCTTTGTAACAACCTCTTATGTTTTATGACATCAATGCCGTACCATGTTATCCTAAACTTACTTTCTTTAGGCTAAGCAACATAGGCTGATCCAAACTCTCCTCATGTTCACCTATTTTCCCATTACTTTCCTGTTTACTGTCTTAGTTGTGCTATATTTTTTCTAAAGAATACAGTAACTTGGCTGCAAAATTGCAGCTGAGACTTTCCAGTGCTGTGGAGTGGGAGAATTATTTCATTTGTCTTGTGTATAAAATTCTCTTTACTTCCTGGAATATTTTGTTTGTTTGGTTGGTTGGTTGGTCGGTCGTTTGGTTTTTTTCAGTAGCATGACGTTTTTCACTTCTGTGCAGGCTAAAATTCACCTAATTTATCAGATTTTGATATTTTTTACTACCTAATCTCTATTAACACACCATATATATTGATAGCTTATTACATTTAAAAATTAAATAATCTACAATAACTTTCTTCTCACTCCTATTGAATCCTAAGTTTATTCCACGTATTTTTTTTTCCTGTTTAAATTTTAGTTACATTTCCCAGGAAGCATATATACTCTTGTGGTGGTACTCTTCAGCTCTGTGTAATCTACAATACACATATATGGGCTCTATTCCTTCATCTGGATTTCCATGAAAGTACTAAACACGACTGGATCCCGAATAGACTCTACAGAGCCATATTTGGCATAGTTTTGCTTTAAAAAGAACAACTGATTAATATTTTGTTTGGTATTCCTCTGCTTTGTTATTCATATTTCATCTAAGCCATATTTCACTAAACTGTAAGAATATCAGCTCCAACTGTATTAAAAATCAAGATACAGGGCAGTTACACTTCTCTATTCACAAAGCATGATACCCCATGATAGAACCAAACTATTTTGAAGTCAACTTACTTTCCAGAGATCCATACTATCTGCTGCTGACTGCTTTCTTCCATATTCTCTTATTTCCTCATTTTAAATATGAGCACTATCTTATCACATTCCATTGTCTGGTATCTCTGTTTCCTCCATAAGTTTACACATATGAAAGTCATTTGGACAATTTTTCAACTACTTAGAAAGAAATTAATCAAGCCTGGGCAACTTAATAAAATTGACCTTTTTTTTTTTTTCAAATTCTCCCCAACATGTTCTTTCTTAAATGCACACTGACACTTTATGCCTTTGGCAATGCTACTAAATTGTACTGCTCCACTAATTTGTAACTGATCTTCAAAGACAGATAGAAAAGCACCTTTAACACTTTGGTCCACCACCATCTGTAGTTAGTTTTCCATCCCTGCTGTATTACGGACTAACTTTTTATTTACTGTTAACACACTACTTCTCATATTCTTCATTTTCTCTTGATGGTCGTGCTTTTCTTTTCTGACTTTCTGTCTATACAATCTACTTATTTGTACAAGTCTTTTATAATCTAACCTAATTTCTAATCTTTTTTTAATCTAACCTAATTTCTGCTTTTGTATACTTCCCTGTATACAGAGGTCACTGTTCAGCAATGGTCTCCATGCTTTTCTCTGCACTGGGACAACTTGTAACTTCTCTGTCATTTCCTTGATGAAATGTCAGCATTCCTCTAAGACTTTTTCCTCTTAGTCTTTTCTCCCATACCAGATTTCTGAATTCATTCTTTAAATTATTTTGGTTTATTTTTAAAATCTTCTTCACTCCCTTTCTCTTAGCCAAGTGCTTTTTCAGTTCTTGGTCACTCTTAACTGAACCTGCTTTCTGCTCTGCCAGCTGGTAAGACTTGAACCCACAAGAACAGCAGTCCTATCTGAATTCTCAAATTTTTCTATCAAACAACTATCATGAGTGCGTATCAACAGTTATGTAGACATACTGGGTTTGCCATTTGCCCTTTTCATAAGTTTTTTTAATACCCAGTCCTGTACTTTAGATGATTCCTTGAGGTATTCAGGGAAAAAAATCATCCAAATGATGCTTGTGGGCAAATGGTCTGCATATACCTCCATCTCAAAAGTGTTCTTTCCCTAATTTTCACCATGCAGCAGGTTTAGCTCTTAACTTTCATCCCTTATTGCATCTTTAATATGTGAGAGAATGCCACCTCCCTTATTCATTCCCTAGTCAGTCCTTCTTGGACAATCTATTAGTATTTCCAAACCGTGATATATCATATCAAGTCTCTGTTATGCCAATTAAATCAGAGTTTTTCCTCCACTTGTTTATTCCCCCTACTCCCTGCAATGCTACACAGACAGCTGTTTGGCAAATAAATCAGTTCTTTTGAGTGACATATTACTCCAAACCAATCCACCAGGTGCTATTGTTACACAAAACATAATTATACATAGCATGGCAGAATTGCAGCATTACAGGAATGAAGGTAACTTCATAAGGGAGGAAATATTGCTGCTGGTATATTCAGTCATTGCATTTGGTGATAAGCTTTTTATGTACAGAACCTTCAACAAAATAACTATTTTCTTGGAAAGGTAGCCCAGTGTGATGGGTCCATGTGAAATGACGTAGTGGTTTTCTGGAATCAAGAATCTTGGGGGTTTTATTGTGTTTTCCCCTTGATATCACTGAAGAGCCTTCAGTTTGTCACTGAACTGCACACAGATGTCCCGTCTCTCTTCCTGAAGTACCTCTCGTACTCAAATCTGTTTGTTCTGTTTTAGTTCAGCACTCTATTCTTCTTCTGTAACATACTTAGGCTTGTTTTTGTGTCCTGTTTAGTTCAGTAGGAGTTAAGCATGTGCTTAGAGTTAAACAGGTAGCCAGATATTTGCTTGACTAAAGAGAGATTGCAGCCTTGTTTCAGTAGTGTACTATTTTGAGGCCTCTCTGGAAATGTTTTAAATTATTTGTTTTGTTTTCCAAAATTTCTCTGTCAGCTCTTTCTATGAGGGAAACAGTCTGCTTCATAGCCTGCACACAGTGGCATTTTTTACTAAAGCTGCGCCAAATTTCTGTCGATTTCCTTACCAGGCCACAGTTTGTTCACTCATGGTGACCAGAAGCCTGTGATGTGCAGAACACCCCTTGTGAAGCATGACAGTGCTTCATTCACTAGTACATACTCATTCTCCCATACCTGTCTTTCTCCCTGGTAATACACATCTGAATAGTTACTGCTTTCTGTAGCATAATAACAAACCACCAGCACAATTAACTTCATATGTACCTTATAATTTTGCGGGTTTTATTTACACGTTTTTGTGCTATTGCTCGGTGTACAGATAATTGAAGCTGACCTGCTTAGATGGTGGTTAATCCACTAAAATCTGTGTGTACCTGGGAACAATAACAAAAAGTTAACAAAGAGTGTAGTTATTCTGAGATTACTGTCTAGTAGAAATTGATTTCCATAACAACATGCAGGTAATGTAGATTAAGAGAATTCTTTACCTATGCTCCAAGTTTATCAAATGCCCTAAATTCAGAATTTTAACTAAAGTGGTCAGTCAACATACTTAGGTGATTTTTTTCAAATTTTAATCTCGATGGGATGGCAGTTACACAAAATGAAATGATTTTTTTTAAAACTTTCCCACTTGCAGTTTTGCAATGCTACTTTTTAAGATAGTCTAATGTAAGGAAATGATGCTGCAAAGAAACTGAACGTTTGTATCATACAGCTTGGGGCACAGTTAGAAATTCAGTACTGATTCAGTGAAAGTAAAGAAATGAAAGGACATGATTCCCAAACCATAAAATTCTCTCTCTCATTTTTTATTAATGCCAGGTGCTGTAGGACTGGGTATACTGTACTATATAATGTGGAATTAAAATTAAGTAGTATCCTTGCATGTGAAGGATTTCTAACAGCAACAAATTGACCTTGGAATAATTAGATACACAAACAATGCAAAATGCACTATTTGTGAATGTTTTTGAATGAGCTTTTATTAAGAATTCTTAATGCTGTCCTTTCAGATAGCCACAGTATGGGCCTATAGCTGAAACTGTCTTGCAAATGGCATACATTGTTTCTCACTTTGTCTTCATTGACATGTTATTTAGTCAATATGAACAGAGTGGTTGCTGGCGAAGGACTTGGTGCCTATTCAAAAACGGATGACTTCTTCAGGACTACTGAACAAAGTGACAGGGAGGAACAAATAACTAGTCTGTGTTTGGAAGCACATCAGAAAATGCTGTCTTTCCATACATGATGGGAAAAATCTAATATCATCCACTGACTTGTATTGCATTCAAAGTATTATACCCTTGTCCTGGTTTGGGTGAAAACAGAACTAATTCTGTTCAGTGATTTTACTTTTCAGTTCAGTATTTCTAACTAACATCACTTTCTGAACTTAGAAACATGTTTTTACAGACAGTGCTGCTGGCAGTGATAACAGCCCATGGTTAGAGTTACTAGCAAGAATTGGTATGCAGACCAAGGCCACTGCTGGGTGGTGTGTGCCACACAGGGGGGTGCAGAAAGTAAAAGACCACACCTATGGAGGAGTGGACAAGGCAGATGACCCCCAACTGATCAACGAGGTATTCCATCCCATATACGCCATATTTTTCGGTAGCAAGCAGAGGGATCCAGGAGGGTCTATTGGGCTTTTACCCGAGCTCTTCTCCCCTCTTGGACTGCTTCCCCAGAACATCCAAGGAGGACTCTGTCCAGTCTGCCTTTGATCCCGTGTTCCTGAATCCGGTACCAGAATCCAGCTCATGAACACAGCTCCCATCTGCTGCGGGGCCCTGTCTGGGACCACCAGTGCCTGCTCTACAACATCAGTGGTGACGGTGATGGAATTACCATCAGGGAGTTTGGGTTCGATACTGGTTTTGTATATATTTGTACATATTCTATTTTATTATTATTCATATCATTAAAGCTGTTCTAGTTTCCTTTTCTAATCACCAAGTCTCTCTCAAGGGAGAGACTCCCTTTGGGGAGGGAGGGGAGTTAACAGAGAGCATCTGTTAGGTGTAAGGGGACACCCTGACCCTAAACAGTGACAACACTGAAGAAACTCAAAAAACATGTTGAATAACTTGCAAATAATCTGTGTTATACATCAGTTGTTTAGCTATGACTTTTTTTCCTTCCATTGTACAGAATATCTGTATGCTTGAAAAACAATTAGAGCAACAACATTTGTTCATAATGAAATGCTCACATCTTTTTTATTTTGGTATGCCATTTCACTGTTTTCAGTGTCATTCCAGAACTGCAGCTTGAGGTGAAATTTGAACTCAGTGGAGTGAAAAAGAAATAGCTGAAGGTAAGACACTCCTGGGGCAATACCGAATCATAAGACAAACCAAAAAATGAGAAACCCACTATTTTCTAGGTTGAATTTGAATCATTGAAATAGGATTAAATGTTTTTATTTATAAAAGTTAGTATCTTCCTCTATATCGCAGTTTGCCAGTTTTATAGATTGTAATTTCATCAGCCTTGGAACATGGTGGTTGAGAAACTATGGTATGGTCTCAGTTTATTGATTTCAGTGCAGCAACTTTCATATCATTTCCCTGAGAAGGTCTGGGCCACTATTTTATGTATCACCCTAAATGTCTGAATAGACAGTGCATTACCTATATTTTTAATGGAACTTCCAGCATCAAAAACATGATGACCAGTATAAGACTGATAAATAGGTACTGTGTGTGCTGAACAAAAATACCAGTGTTAAGTTTGTCCTTCGCATTCTCTGTGCCATGCATGTAATTGCTGTTCAGCCCAACAAGAATGACATGCAAACACTTTGATTAGACTGCAGAACATATTTTACTTAGTAGCTAGGTTTTTACAACTACCCTCTTCCATGGGATTCAGTGGAAGTCTGCATTTTCAGCAGTGTTGTCACAAACAGGCTTTGGGTTATATATCTTTCTGTGTTTAAAAACTTTAAAATTAAACATACATTTGCAAAACAAACAAACAAAAATATAATATTAGCAAATGTTGAGAAACTTTCAGTCAATGGCCACATGAAGTTTCCCAGCGTGTTCTCTGCCAAAAATAAGTATAAGCTGCAAGCACTATTTCCTTTCCCACACAGTATATAATATTTACGTTTAATATAATTTATATTCCTTTTCTCCCTCTGTTCCTAACTAGGTTCTGTTGGAAAAAGTACTTTATTTTTTTCTGTCAGTTCTGATGTATTTTGATATATACTGACGGGCAAAGGAAGGAACGGCTGTGAACACTGACAATCCTTTGTACACATTTTGTACACACACCTCTCAGTCTCCCTAAGGTTGCAAAATGTTTCAGTACCAGGTTTTCCAAATTTGTAACAGTTTCTAATACTGAACATACATACAAACATACAGAGAAGAAAGATCATGTCTGATAAAATTATAATATCCTCTTCCATTTCCTAGTGCCTGTTCCCATACTAGTCTAGATCTTAATCCAGATCCTTCATTTCCCTTCCTCTGCTGTACTCAACTCTCATGGTGTCCATGACTATTTCCTGCTTCAGCACACCTCTCTAGTTTCTTTTGCACCAGATCAGACTTGCCTTAAAATCATTCTCTGTTCTATTAGCCCAGATTCCCTTGACTTGTGTTTTTACTGTAAAGAATAAAAATTTAATCAGAGGTAGGATGTGATAATTTAAATTTAATTATTTAATTAATGATCTTATAACTCCAAGAATAACTCCAATAATAACTCATCTGGGCGCGTTCCGGTGTGACATGATCTAGGTGATCGGGCTTTGGCAGGCGGGTTGGACTAGATGATCTTTCGAGGTCCCTTCCAACCCCTAACATTCTGTGATTCTGTGTAAATTGAAACCATCCGATGGAATGCAGAAATTAGGAATATAAAACTTCTGGAGAAGACTGAGAGGGGATTTGATAAATGTTTATAAATATCTGAGGGCTGAGTGTCAAGAGGAAAGGGACAGC
>JANHFX010020638.1:0-47357 GCA_027560015.1 Chloroceryle amazona | reverse complement strand
CTGTGTGACCTGTGCTAGATTGTATGATCCTGCTCTGGCAGGGGGGTTGGACTCGAAGGTCTCCAAGGTCCCTTCCAGCCCCTGACACCCTGTGATACCTGTGATGATTTCCAGTGTTTAAAAGAGCTTTCAGATAGGGTACTTAAAAAGTGGAGACAAACTGCCTGGTCATATTTTAAACTCCTAGTGTATTTGCAAATATTTTCGTTATTTTCAGAAAGCTGTCCTTCCCCCTCATGAAGCTGTCTAAGTCACATAATCTATTTTGACTTCAAAGTGCATGTAAGATGGCTCACAATCTTGATTTATTTTGCTAGGAACTCAGCAAGTGTGTTAGTTATGTCTGTACGAACCACTCTTAGCATTGCTGTTACAGCCTGATTAAAACTTCCATTCATTTCTCTTAGATCTTTTTATCATCTTGTAATACAGTGGACACTACAAGTCCATTTTTCATCAGCAACTTAGCTCAGGTATCAAAATGTTCCACTTAATCAGAGTGATCGTTTGTCTTTGCCGAGTAACGTTATTGCCACATCTTCAATTTACTTCAACTGATGAAAACTGGTTTGAATCTTACATGTGTGAGTGAGCACGGAAAAAAAATTACAGCTGTATACATGATATATTGAGCCATGAGGAAGGGAAATGTTGTTTGGTTAGAGGTTAAATGTACACAGTTAAGAGTGAGAAAACATCATAGTTGTTAAGGGTTATGTTATGTTCGACTTGATAGCAAAAATAAAGAACACAAACCCTCACAGCTTTTTGATATATTGGGTAGATCAAGAGAAGTAAAAAATTGCTAAAAAAAATTAATTTCAACATCTGAAATGTCTACTTTGTCAGACAAACCAATATGAAAGTGTTCATCTTCCTCTTTGTATCTTAAATCCTCCATATTATTTGTATTCATGAAATCACAGAATATTTTTAGGAAAGAAACCTCGGTGTTTCAACTCTTTTTGTCTAGTTAAAAGTCAGTGTTAACATTATCTTTTATTGCTGACAGCTATTTACCTAAGCTACTTTTAAAGATTTCCAGTGATTAGGACGCCACATCACCCATAGCTTGTTTTCTCACATGCTCTCTGGCTACATAGATCTGTTGGAATGAGTCTGGGGGAGGGACATGAAGATGATCAGAGAGCTGGAGCACCTCTCCAGTTATGACATGCCTAGAGAGTTGGAGTTGTTTAGCCTGGAGAAGAGATGTACTTACTCGGGGAGTCTCCTTTTGTTTAGATCTACCTGCTCCTCGGTTCAGTCAATCTTGCCCCATAGATCATGTTTTTTTAAGCTTCTGGTCATTCTTATTGCTGTCTTCTGTACATTCTCCAATTGGTTAATGTTCTTAAAGTGCAGGACATGGTTCTCAAGCTGAAACCTTACCGATACTGAACCAAGTGAAAGGATATTTCTTCATGTAATTGTAAATTACACTTCTGTTTGCACTCTGAAACGATATTTGCTTTTCTTGCTATGTTATTATTGATGTGTTTAACTTGTGGTCAGAAAATACCAAGATCCTTTGTCTTTTAAAAACTTGCTTCCTTATTTATTTTTTATCTTTTATTTATGTCACTGAACATACCTGCAAAGATACTTTACTTGCACCTATCAAATACCATTGAGATGGCCTATTTGATTTGACTCTGTATGCACACAGTATTTACCTATAGTTTTATGTAATCTACTCTACTTTCCACTTTCTGTATACTTCCTTGAGGTTGAAATCACAGAACAAGGCATCCAGATCAGATTCTTACTGCATATCCCAATTCTTCCCTGCAGTAGGACTGGTTATCTTTCATCCCTGTTTTTTTCCTTTGAGGAACTTCCAGTTTTTCTTAATCCCTTTTGCCATTAGACTTGCCTAACAACTCCCTGGGTTTATTGACATTTATTTTGCAATAAATGTTCTGTTCCCTTTATTTATAAAGACTAGGATCTCTGCCATTATTTGGTCACTCCTCCTAAAATTGCTTTAATTTTCATGTAACTTATGGAGAGGTTACTCTCTGGAAAAGTCTACCAGCTACTTTCTTTCTTCATCTCTGTATCAAAGGGCAACCTAGGACCTTGAGGGACACATTGTGTCTGGCTCTGTCTGCTCCACAAATACAACTAAAAATTCTCTCCCATGTCTTCTTCGTAGGGTGATTATTCTATTTATTCATAAAAATTCCTGTTTATGTAATCTTGCATCCATGGAAGCACTTATTCCTTTCTCATGCATTCTCATTACTTTTATGATTCCTGAACTCTGTAATTGAACATAGATCTTTTTTTTTTTGTTATATATTTGCTCCCTTATTGATCCCTCCATTTCCCATAGAGATTTCATGATCATTTGTGTTACATGTGAATAATCTCATGAAGCTTCTGCTATGCCAGTCAGACATAATTTTTAGAATTTTTTATTATCTTATTCACATTCCATTTTTAAATGCCTACAGATTTACAAGATTTTTGACAGACTGATACACTATCCTACTGATTCTCCTATGAAACTTTTTCAAAGTCTAAAATCACACTCCTACTTTTAATAATTTTACTAGATCAACATCAATAATAATACCTCTGTGAAATATGGATTATTGGTAACGAATTGAGGCTTGTTAGCCTGATCAGCATAATGAAGTCACTTTGATATTTTGATATGAAGTCCACAGCACAACTTTATGTGATATACTTTTCTGAAAGTGAACTTAGGGTGAAGTCTTCAAACTTAGTTTATTATCTTCTTGTGGGTAAGGCATGAACTTGAACCATTTTAAATATAGAATCAACCTAGAATTTCAAAAAAATCAATGGGCAGGATAAAAAGCACCAGACATCTTAACTTCTTAGCACTTTTAAATGAAACAAAGGCAAAAATATATTTCCTAGGATGTAAACACAGAAGATAGATCTTTTAAAAATTCCTTGAACATAAAATAACTTAGTGCTCTGTGAATCAAAACTAATTATTTTTATAACTGTCAGTTTGACTAAAAACAATGCCATTTTTATTTTCCAGGAGCTTCTGTAATAATTTTTGCTTTCTCTCTAAGGCTAACAGTGTTACCATTGTACTTATTGTTTGTTAATTTTACTTTCATCTTTGCGACACTGACTAATCATCCAAACGCTATCTGCTCTGATGCCAGAGTCTCCTGGGTAATAACAGTGACAATGCTTGATAAGTGGCTGCCAGATAAAGTGCATGCTGGCTCAGGAGAAACTACACCAGCTGTAATGCAAAAAGCAATGAATGAAGATGGAAAAAGACTATAAAAATTACTTTAACTTTTGGTTATTGAAACTCTGCGTGTTCAAGTAAACAAAATGTTTCAAGAGGCAATGGAGTCTACTTTTATTTCCCATCAGATGAGACAGCAACTGAAAGAATGCTATTTTTTCTATATATCAAGCACTCTGTTGGGACCTGTAGAGATTATGGGTTTTGCTATATATGGCTATTTTACTATTTATAAAAGATGAATCAGTGAGTCCTTTTTGATTGAAAAAAATATACGTAATTTAAGAACAACACAAAACCAATAAAGAAAGAAATATGTAGGGATGGAATTGGAATGTCTATATTCTCAACCAGAATGTGGTGGTTAATCAGAAAGAACTGTGCTACAGTAAGAAGATTAGAGTACTTCATAAAAAAAAAAAAAAAAAGAAAGAAATGCTTTGGAGGGAGGAGGGATATGAAGGGGGAAGTGAATTGGATTCTGTACATGAGCAGAAGATAAATTCATCCAAAAAAGCTTATCAGCCTGTTTTTTCTGACAGATTTGCATAGACTTAATGAGGAATAAGAAGCTTAGGAATACTTCCTAATTCAATGTATTTGCCTTTGTTAGAGAAGATCTGTGAATTTAAGACACATTGATCATTCTTAGTTCAGGGCATGTACAAAATGTCTGTTGTTTTAACAGACTTGTTCATGCCAGGAAGACAGTCATCCTAGATTCCTGAATATTTAAATTACTGGATAGTTAAGTAAGCAAAATAGTAGCATGTACTCCAGGCTGTTCTGGCTAGCAGAACTGTGCCTACAGGGATTGCAGTAGCAATACTTTGAGAACAAAGTGAAGGAGTGGGGAATGATATCTGTAAAAGAGAAAGTTACTTTTGAAACGTTTACATTAGGCTTTTACTGCTTAACATATCAGAGCAGACTGGTCAGCAAATCAGTGTCCTTTCAATAGATGTTCTGCTGTCCTAGCGGTAAAGAAAAGGAACAAAGAGGGAAGTTTCTGCTGTAAGCAGTATTACAATTCATTCACAGAAAGACAAAACTAATTTGAGAACAGCAAAGTTTGCTTATGGGAATGCCATGTGGCCTTTGAGTGAGAGCTTCTGTGGAGTCCATCTATGTTTTTAGCCAGAGGAAATTAGCTATATTTGTTTTGAGAATGTGTTCTAGTGTTTTCTCATTTGAGTGTTTAAAGCATTTGAGATTTTAAATCAGGTGAAACTAGTGCAATGGGTTGGATCAGATCCACTTATAACTTTTTTAGGAGCATGGAAAAGTTCCAGAGGCAGCACCTGCTTTACCTTTCGTATTGTTTTTGTGGGAAAGGATGATTTTTTTGCGTCATCCAGTGTGTTGGGTATTACATGTGTTATAAATTTAGGTCTCCTAATCCTGCTTTTCTACAAATCAGCCACTCTGCTATGTATAATACTACGTAGATGGGGTACTTGTTATGTTTGATAGACCACTAAAATGCAGTGAAGCATGTGACAAAAGCCACAAATGTCCATCATTAGATGTTGTATTACTGTGTTGAAGCATTTAATTTGTTTGCCTGCAAGGACAGAAACTTTTCCAGGCTTAGCAGAGTTTTTATTTAAATTTCTCTAGGGTCAGTTGTATCTCATGATGAATTTTAGCAGCTCTGTGAAGTCACCCAGTGTCCATCAATCAGTGAACTGGCACTTGAACATTTGCTACTGGATGTCATAAAGTTATGTTTTGCTGATTATTCCTCCAACCTGTCAGTGCAGAACCATTCCTCATTTATATCTAATTGTGTATTAATAATCCCAGAAGATTTTTATTTTATCATTTAGATCATATAATTTCTGTCTTTTTTTTTTTTTAATTATTTTCAATAATCTCTATCTGATAGTAATATTTTTCCCTAATATTCTACCAAAATTTGTCATTGGTCTTTTCCAATTTTTTGTCATTTTTTTCTCAGTCAGTTGCACTTTCTTTATCCTATGGGAACCTTCTTGATTAATCTTCTAAATGTACCATGTACTGTGCTTCTTCTTTAGAACTACAGAAACACTGAAAGAGGAATCATGAGACAAAAAGACAAAAAGGTCTAGAGATAAGGGAGGGTGTAAGTGGGTAGTGTCTTTTCAAAATATTTTCTTTATTATTTATACGGAGAGCAAAGAATAATCTCACAGCTTTTGTGTTTTAATTTTCAGGAGCATCTGTTGATAAAGCTTACTGGTTAAGCATCTCCTGAAAGGTAGAAAGTAGACATTGGAAAATGAAATGGATAAACTGGTGTATAGATTTGTGGTGACAAACAACCAGTGTTATAGATTTCTGGTAACAATGGTGCCTTGTCAGAGGGGGTGAAACACTATGAACTCATTTTTGTTCAATCAATCCCAGGAATTCAGAAAATGATAAATAAAAATAAATAAATTAAGAAAAAAAAAAGTCAAATACAGGATTGAATGAAATTTTAATTGAATATGATCACAGATATAGACTATCAAAGGAATGGTTTCCATCTAACTAGTTGCTAGGAAGCAAAAAACCTCACTGCAAATATCTGTGGTAAATCACAGACTATGGTCAGAAATGCTTCTGATAATCCTGAAGGCAGTGATTAATGTACAACTGAGAAAGTGACATTTTATGTCGAAAGATAAGAGTAATTTTAGTACATCAGTGTCTTTTCGGCTCAAATGATGGTGATGGATTCCATTCTTCTGGAATACTTCCAGCCATCACAAGTGAATGCCCGGATATTTCAGAAGAAGTGCTGAAATAAATCTAAATAAAGTATCTAGTTGAAAAGAGGGAAAATGGGTTAGTTCTATTTCAGGTGGGACAATCATAGTGTGTTTAAAGAAAAAGAAATGATCTTGCCCACTGATTATTATGCCGTGAGCTATACAGCTAGAAATTATAATGGACTTCATTGACATTGTAATATACTACCTCAGGTATCTGAGGGTGTAGCAGAACATGGCTATTTGTATGAGATGTTGAATGTACTAAAGAAGAAATTAAAAAATAAAAGGTTGCCATAGATGCATAAGAAAGTACGTTATGCTTGTGTCCATACTAGACTCCTATGAGAAAATGACCTTTGTATGAAAATGACCTGCCCAGAGCAAATGTAGATGATGTTGTAAGTAAAGAAACACACACAAAAAAAGTGCATAAAACCATGTCATGATCATGCCAATCAGGATACTATTACTACTGCCCCAGAAGCTGCAGCACAAAATCTAAGAAGTAGAATGAAGTTGGTGAGTTCTGCAATGAACTTTGCATAAGATTGGCCATGAAAATAAATTGCATAAGATTGGCTATGAAAATAAATTTTCAGACATTTTAAGCAGACTGCATATTTGTCCTATAACTGCATATTTGTCCTAAAAATCATTAATGTAATGTTCTATTAACAGAACCCACAGCCAGCCAGCATTTCCGTGGCATTAGTCAGAGACTGATATAATAAGATCCACACTAAGTGAACTAAGAAAGAGGTCTTTGCAACATGATTCAAGTTAGATAATGATAAACAGTCATTCCTTGGATTTCACCAGTGGCACTATGTAGCTAAACTAGGCAGAATTCAAGGTTCTAAGATTGAAAAGTTTATGAGCTTACTGTGGAAGTAAGATGAGTTTGATAATGAGCCAAGCTTCCTGTACACATCACTTACCAGTCCTATCTCTGTTGTATAAACCCAACAGCTGGTCTGCTACCAAATACATCTCTTTGTGTCTCTCCAAAATCAGTCCATAAAAGACTTACTGAATGTTGCAGAAAATCTCTGATAACTTCCATGTGTGATAGCTTTGTTTTGTCTTCCTTGCTTCTGCACATTCCATACCAGCGACATCTCAATAGCCAACATGCTGGCAGTAGATGCAAAGCACAGTCCTGTGAAGTTTTTGGGGTAACATGCAGGCCAGCATGTGTGCAGGAGCTCTGGTGAAATACAAGGAGGGAGAAATGTGTTGAAAAACGTACCAAGAAACAATAAATGTTTTCACAAGAGGAAATCTTACAAATAACAACAGGTAGGAAATGCTAACTTGTGCTAGACCATAGGGACCAATTATTCCCTAAAGTCTGGGGGTGGAGGTCATGTCTTAACAAGCTGACATAGTGAAGACAGGGAAGAAATACAGGGACATATCAGTAAATGCTGATAAGAGTTTCCCTAGGGCTGTTTTAGCATCGAGTTCTATCATCTTGGCCACATTTACTGCAGTTAGGTTTGGCTGATAGAGTAAGTTTTAAAGTCCACCATTGCCATGAATATTCATTGAGTTGAAAGACAACCTATAGTTTTTTATGGACTATAATCATAGAAGGCTTTGGCATACATATGATATTGTGATAGCCGGGAGAGACACCTCTGGTATGATTTAAAGAGCAAAGACATGAGGCCTGACTGAATCAGACATGTAGTTCTTGCTCATTTTGGAATGGTTACAAGATTCCATGAGTGCTGGGTATGTACTGGTCTGCTGTTCCTGATTTCCTTTGATGATCACATCATGCCTTGCCTCAAAATCCCTAACTTGCAGGCATCATAACTGTACATGCATGTCCCAAGATTATGCAGAGAGGGACAGTTCTAGGCCTTACATATTAATATTAAGAGCATGTAACTTTTCCAACTTACATAACCATACATGATCATGCAAGTGGAGGGCAGATTCCATGTCACCTGAAGCCATGGATGCAGTTCATGGATGGCTCTCAGACAAGGTGCTAGGTCTAGTCAGATGGCCACTACCACAGCTGAAGAACAGCTATGGTTTAAAATACCCAGTTTCCAGATGCTTATTGACATATTTTCTCAGATAGGCTGGTATAAAAAGTCTTGAAGGCCCTGCTTCACATTACACCCACTGTCTTGAAGATACGGTACCTGTGAACATAGATAGAATGAGAAAAACTATTACAAATCCTTAATCTTTTTAAACATTGTAGAGTTAATAACATAAATAAAGAGGTCCTTATAAACTACACTTTGGCCACACGATAATCGAAGTATATATGAGTTAGATGTCTGAGACAAACTTACCTAAATCCCCATGAAGAATGTACTTTAATATGCTCTCATGCCCTGGTGTTGGCTGTCTTCTTTGTTTTCAGTTTCACTTTGATTGTGAGTTGCATTATGGGCTTGGGGTCACTGAGATGACATATGCTTTTTGGCAGGGAGGTGTCAGAGAGGCATTGTCAGTGCAGTGGTAGGCAATGTGCCTGACTGCTAGCTGCCTTATTATCCTTCTGCAGCAAGGCATCCCTACCTGCCACTTACCATTCCAGGCACTAAATCTTCATATTGTCATTTGGTGGCACTCAATGAGAGGTCAGTGTTACAAACTGGTATTTACTAAATAAGCTAACAGATGTTACAGAAAAAAAAGCCTATGATGTGACAGGAAAGACTTTCACTTTGTCTCTGGTTGCTAATCACAAATATGACTGTTTAAATTATTTCACCAAGAAAACTTCAAAATGTGTGCTTATGGCACTACATTGATGGATGTAATTTTTTGTACAGCACGTGAATGATCAGTAACACTCTAAATATGGAAGCGTCCCATTTACCATCAGTCTTGTTTTTTCTACCGTCCATGTAGAATCATCAAGGTTGGAAAAGACCTTTAAGATCATAGATCCCAATCATTACCCTGACTCTGCCTAGTCCACCACTAAGCCATATCCCCAACCAGCACATCTATATGGCTTTTAAAGACATCCAGGGATGATGACTCAACCACCTCCATGGGCAGCCTGTTCCAATGCCTGACAATGCTTTCAGTGAAAAAAAATTTCCTAATGTCTGGTTTAAACCTTCCCTGGTGCAGCTTGAGGCCGTTCCCTCTTGTTGTGTCTTGTTTGCCCTCTCACACCTCAGGGCTTGTTTGCAACCCTGATTTTCACATTCATTGTAAGATTATGTCTTCAAAGTATAACATCCTTCATTTCTTCATTCCTGCTATATTTTTGTTATTATATAGAACTGAAAATATTCTTTTAGTAACCACAGCAGCTAGAGCAAGGTGATCAGGTATGTGCATCATGCCTATGTGTTAAATTTTAGAAGAGCCCTGACACCACATCTAAATGGGGGAATACTTGGTTCCATTATGAAAAATATTAGGCAAAGATATGGTTTTATTTAAAGTTTGTGAAGGTGAACCTGTTTCACATTCCAGCAGTAGAGAGACTTCTGAGTGTTTAATTTCTGAGCTGCTGATGCTGAAAGTGCAAGGAAAGATAAACATTGCAGTGGAAAATCTCCCACCTAGCAGAGGATATTTTGTGGCTTGCAACATCATAACGCTCAGAATGTTTTGCTAAACTGTCCTATTTGAGCCAGGATCCATCCCAAAATACCAGCTGTGCAAACTTATTAACACATCCTTTTGTTTATGGTGACTCATTACACAGGGGCAACATATGAACAATTACCCTTGTTAAAGAAAGTGCCATTCTGTTCAGTTTAATTATTTGAGATGTGATGTAGACTGATTATTGTTGCAAAGAGAACACAGGGACAGCAGGATTCTAAAAACAAGAAAGAAATGCATGCTTATCCATATAGCTTTGCTGAATGGGAAGAGCATTTCCATATTGTTTTGCATATGCATTGCTCACTCTACCTAAATGATAATGTAATTTCTGCTAGCAGTCATTTGGTGCCATTTGATTGTAATGTACAGCGTGCACTTTTGTGGTAAACTTGCATTAAAAAATAGCTTAAATTGTGGATTGTCAAGGTAACCACAAGAGATAGAGCAATTTCTTTTTAAGAGATGACTAACAGAGTAGGCAAGCTATGCTTAGTGTCAGTCAGTCTAATTACAAGAATACACTACAGGTTTTACCATTCCAGAGAAGAACAATTAAGTCTCTCATCATGCTTTTGGCAACAGATAATGCCTGATACTTTGGTTGGAGGCAAAAATTCCCCTATTCTACCTGATCAGTTCAGCAACGGTATACAAAGACCCTGACAAAAATGTCAGGAAGTCTTAGCCCTTCTGGAGCAAAATTCAGCATGAATGTCTACTTCTGAATCTCTTTTAGCTGAGACTTTCACTCATGGTTACTTGTTGACTGTGTTGCCTTTGGCTCCTGGCTAGCTAAGTAAGAATTCAATAGATCCTTCTGATGACACGTTGCTAAAGGTTAGGAGGGATCAAGCTTCATTCTTTACTGCCTAGCACTTTTTACAATCATTTACATCTGTGTATAAACTTTGATGAGCACTCTTCTCAAGATATCAGTGGTTTATCTCCTATTTTTACATGCTCTATACTATATATTAGCTGACAGTAGGATGATGGAAGTGTGAAATCCTTTGCCTCTAATGTACTTTAGTAAATGTAATTTTTTTTTTTAGTTTACTAAATGTAATTTCTTTATCATGATTAAGTATTCAGAATAAATCTCTATCAGCTTGAAATAATAAATTAAAAGAGATGGATTTGTATTTGTGTGTTATTTTGCTGACTTTTTAAAAAGCTAGGCATCAGGAGATTGACGCTCATATACCACATTTATCGCAAGAATGAATAAAGCTACATAGGATATCTATGGACTTCCAAACATTTAAATTTCTTTTGAGTCACTTTAAGGATTCTCTATTAGTAAGAGACCTGTAGGTGGATGACTAATCAGACAGAACATTAGAAAGAACTGAGCTCTTCAGCATATCTTTTCCTCCATACCTCAAATTGAGTAGCAAAATGTGAAAAAGATCAAATATAATATTCCAGTACATTGAGATAAAATAAAATATCTGAGCAATGCTTTGTAATGAAAATCTTTAGAAGTGCTTTAGATTCCAGCATTATCTCTGCTCATTGCGTTCCTTTTCCTCTATGTGTCATCCTATTGTTACACTTCGTAAAAGCTTGTTCTCAATTAGGTTATGTAAGGTTGTATAAATACTTCATCCATACTACATCAGTGTGTTCCCTTAAGTACACCTGATCCTAAACCACTACAGTTAAAACAGAAATGTTACATGTAAGGAAATCTTTATACTAGATACTGCTACTTAGTATTGTATGAACTTTACATCATACCTGTGGGATAATCCAATTAAAACCTTTCATCTGATTCCTCCTTAAATTCCACTATAAGCAGAAGTATGTAGCCATTTTGGTTCAAAATTCCCCAAATGGTTGCTGTGATACTTGAGGCAACCCATTTAGTAAGAAGGTTTACATAAATCTAACAGCCTTTTAGGCATTAAGGCTGTCTGTCCCTTCATTTAGGGTCAACTAAATCCCATTAAGTTGTTAATCAGCCAGTTTAAAACAGCTGTGATAAAACCCCTGTGCTGCTGCAAAATAAACTATAGTCACAGAGCTATCTGAAACTATGGCAATGATAGTTAGTGGACAAGATGGTTTCCACTGGAATAGAATGATGTGTCAAACCATGTCATTAAACACAACACCATAGCACACACAGAAAAATTCACAGATGGCATAATTCTGGCATTTTTGAACTTCTGTGATTCTCTTAGAAATTAATCTCTAAACAACATTTTTTTGTTTATTCCCCTAGACCTTCAAGTGGTGGTCCTATTGGAAGATCTTTATCAATGATCTGTATGAGTGGATCAAGTTCAGCCTCAGTAAATTTACAGATTACACCAGACTGGATGGGTGCACGGATCTGATTGAGGGTAGAAAGGCTCTCCAGAGGGATCTGGACAGGTTGGACTGATGGTCTGAGACCAATGGTAAGAGGTTCAACAAGGCCAAGTGCTGAGTCCTGCAGTTGGGTCACAGCAACACTACAGGCTTATGGAAGAGTGGCTCAAAAGCTGCCCAGAGGAAAAGGACCTTGGGGTTCTGGTTGAGAGCCATCTGAACATGAGCCAGCAGTGTGCCCAGGTGTCCAAGAAGGTCAACAGCATCCTGGTTTGTATCAACACTAGCATGGCTAGCAGGACTAAGGCAGGGATCATCCCCCTGTTCTCAACACTGTTGAGGCTTCACCTCAAATACTGTGTTGAGATTTGGGCCACTCATTACAAGAAAGACAATGAGGTGCTGGAGCATGTCCAGAGAAGGGATACAAAGCTGGTGAAGGGTCTAGAGCACAAGTCTTGAGAAGTGGCTGAGGGAGCCGCGGTTGTTTAATCCGGAGAAACAGAGGCTCAGGGGAGACCTTATCACTCTCTACAATGACCTGAAAAGAGGTTGTAATGCGGTGGCGGTTGGTCTGTTCTCCCAAGTAATAAGTGATAGGACAAGAATTAATGGCCTCAAGTTGTGCCAAGGGAGTTTTCGATTAGATATTATGAAAAATTTATTCACAGAAGGTGTTGTCAAGCATTGGAACAGGCTGCTCATGGAAGTGGTTGAGTCATGATCCCTGGACATATTTAAAAGACATGTAGATGTGTTGCTGAGGCACGTGGTTTAGTGGTGACCTGAGAGTGCTGGGTTAAAAGTTGGATTTCATTAACTTAAGGGTCTTCTGTAACCCTAATGATTCTATGATTCTGGATGCAGATCGAGGACAACATGCAGGTACTTCATAACAGACAAGGACTTCACTCCAATATATAGGAATAAAACAAACAAACAAAAATAAAAAACAGTGGAAACAATAAGGGATCAATTAATCTTCATTTGCATGGAATTTACTTATTTTTATAAGCTAGAGTGTCAAGAGCTTTCTCTGTTAAGCAAGGAAACGATTTGCAGTAGCCATGAAAGCAAGTATGGGAGAAACAGTTAGATATGGTAGAATTCTTTCCACAAAAGTTTGGAAGTGCCAACTACAAACAATTGATAATATTTTCATAGGATATATATGAGCACTTGTGAAATTTTCTCTCAGTTCAGATACAAATGTGTTAATATACATTTCTCAATTTATTTTTCATTATTGTTATTTTAGATTTCTGCCTTGGAAATATGAGAATAAAAATGTCAGTCTTTCCCTTCCTCTACAGGACTTTGTATTTGGTTTAGAGCCTTTACCTCTCTTTAAATTTTCTGTTTTTTGCTTTTTACATCATGTCCATCTTCCATACTGCTTGAGGGGCAAATGTCATGGTTTAGGGTCGGGGCAGCCCCTTAGACCTATAACAGATGCTGCCTGTTAACCCCCCTCCCTCCCCAAAGGGGAAAAGGAAAGGAATAAGGTTGAGAGACTTAGTGATTAGAAAAGGAAACTAGAACAGCTTTACTGATAATTAAAATAATAATAATAAAAATGGAACATTTACAAATTGTACAAAATCAGTATCAAACCCAACCCTTCTTGAAGAGGGTCCCTATGGGGAGCCGGCCAAGTAATGACAATCACACCAATATGGCTACAGATCCTCCTCGTTTATTCCCCTATGCAGTTTGCTTATATAGTCTTCTAAGCTGTCCATGGGTACATTCACTACTTTCATTGGATAGCAGTTACAAGCACACATAGTAAGCTCTAAGCTAATTGGTTATATGCATCCGGGTACATGTTCTGTACACACCTCTCTTGCAGTTAATACAGCTCCTTCGCATTCCACTCTCCTTCCTGCTCAGTGCCAGGCTTCCCCCCCCTTGCTGCCCTTCACAGTGATCTTAAGAACACACTTAGGATTCATGATAATCAGTCAAGGTTGTCCAATCCTTAAAGGGCCATCGCAATTCCTTGTTCAACAAGGAATTCTCCTACACCATCTGACAGTAATTTCATCACCATCACCACTGATGCTGTGGAGCAGGCATGGGAAGAGTCCCAGACTGGGCCTCACAGTGGATGGGATCTGTGTTCAGGAGCTGGATTCTGTTACCAGATTCAGGAACACACAGATTGGGATTGAAGGCAGAACAGACAGAGCCCTCCTTGGATACTCCAAGGAAGGAACTGAAAGAGGACCTGAGCCAAGCCAAGCAAAGCTGGTAAAGCGGTCCAAGAGGAGAGAAGAGCTCCAGACTCTCCAGATACCTCAGCTTTACACTATGATGTATATGGGCTGGAATACCTCGTTGGTCAGTTTGGGGTCACCTTCCCTGTCTGCTCCTCCCTGCATGTGCGGCCTTTCACTTTTCTGCACCCCCCAATGCGATACAGAAGATGCAGCAGTGGCCTTGATATGCATACCAGTCCTTGGTAGTAACTTTAAACATGGGGTGTTACCACTGCTAGAAGCAGACACTGTCTGTGAAAACAGGCTTCTAACTTCAAAAAGTGCATTTGGTTAGAAGAACTGAGCTGAAAAGTAAAATCACTGAACAGAATTAGTTCTGTTCTCTCTCAAACCATAACAACATGCTAATGGAGATGGCTGTGGAAGTATAACAACAAATATATCATAACTCTGTGAGCAGTGGAACTGATGAAGCCTGGCTTCCTGTGGATGGACTCTTTAGTGTTCATGAAGATTCTAACTTGACATAAAGTTTTTCATGCTGGAGTGCTCATACTAGCTCTCTCTTATATGGCTCTTCAGTGTCCATAATAAAATTCATACCATACTCTTTGTTCTTGTCAGAGCACTAATAGGGTCATTCATCCAGCCTTTTTTCATGACACTTGTAAGTAGTTAATGTCTCTGAAGCCATTGTCCATCTGTGAAATTGGCTGAAATTGTTCAAAAGGTGTTAAATGAAAAATGTGGATAGACAGAGATGTATGTTTGTCTATGACAATCCCATGGAAAGCATGACTTCATTAGCCTCATTGATTTTGATAGATGGACTAAAAATGCACTCTAAGGTAAGATACAGAGTGCATTTTCCAGCTGTATCAGATTTAAGGAAACATTGAAAAATGAATGAGGGGGGTAGGGTGGATCAGCTGCCTAAATGAGAATCAGATGCTATTTTAGAAACGCAAGCATATCCTACCTGGCCTCCAACAGCCTCTCCTGAAGCTTCTGTTTATAACTGCACTCACAGCTGTCTCTGATAGCCAGATCTTCTGTAATAAAAATAAATGCCTGTGTTTAGGGAATTGAATCACTCCCTTAGAAGTCTGGTTCTTCAAGACAGTGACCATCTTCATAGAAATAGCTGCAAAGTGCCTGTCTAACTGCTGCTCTTATGGAATGTATAGCAGTAGTAGTCAATTTAACTTCATCCCCTATCATCCCAATGACTGGGACATTTCATTTGAAGCTACTGCAACCAAGGATTTGCAGATTTTCTAAAACTAGGCAGTATAAATGTCTGATACTATTAACAGTAATTTTCTGCCCCCTTGTGCAGTTCTTAATTTTTTCCCTTCCTGTAAAGGCCTTCCTACAAAATTTAGAGCACTTAAGTATAAGAAAAATTGCAAATGTTATCCCTCAGGCTGAAAGCGGATGGTGTCATCCATATAGGATATTTCCTTATTTATTATCTCTTCAAGTTTCAAGTAACATGACTGGAGAAAAGGGACATTAATCAAATTGTCATCCTTCACTTTCCCCCCCAGGTCTGTAAACCTCAACAGCATTGACATGATGCACTTTCTTTTTGGGGGCTAAGAACTCTTAGGAACTATTCATGGACAGTGGGTCCTGGAGTGCTTTTTTGCTAACTCTGCTTGTAATTCTATTTCACCTTTTTTTTAAAAAAAAAAATAAATGTTGAAAACTGTGAGTATACAGATGAAAATGGAAGCATCTTTTTTTCAGGAACAAAAGAAACATAAATAAAACAAACCAATAAAAAAAAGCTGCCCTTCCTGTTGAAATGGTTCTTATATGGGGAAGAAGATTTCTGCAGAACACAGAGTGAGAGAACAGAAGAATAAACAAATGAGCATGACTTTCCAGGCTAAGGTAATCATCTTGGTGACAGTTACTGTAGATATGCATCACTAGAATGCTCTGGATAAAATTAATAGTCTGTAAAATTTGGCAAATAAAGGTTGGAACCTAGGACTTCTCACCTTCCCAGCTATGTGCCTTACCACAGGTAACTTGACCTGCCCATTTCTGGTTTAGATTTGTGGATTCCACATCAAGAATAAGGCAATTAAAAGTTATATGTTATTGTTCTTAAATCCCTTTAGATATATGAGCCTACACAGTATCTGAGACCAAAATCTTCTTTAAAATATTCTCATTCACAATAAAGTCTCACAAATCATGGCTGGGGAGCCATAATCTTCAGTGATGGATAGTCCTCCTTCACATGACTTGTTTTTGAGAAAATACAATCTACTATGGATCCTTCTGAAAACAGTAAACCTGCAGCCTGTTTTCCCTTCATTTGTGGCACAGAGATATTTTGATAAATCAGCTCTACAGATGCAAGAACATACTAATATATCCACATACTAGTAAAATTCTAAAGTGAGAGCAATGAACGGTTAATTCTTAAGCTATGCCATCTTTGCATTGAAGTCGGTAAGAAGATGGATTGGAATGAAAAAAGTATCATGTCTGTAGGTCACTGAAGGGTGCTACATCTGACCCCCACTTCTCATCCAGACAGCATATAAACATGTATTCTATATCTTGAAAGCATCTCCAGCAATTTATGTATTCAGCTCTGGAAGGACACCGGGTCAGTGAAAATGTAGTTATCATATAGACTTTTCTGAAGCAAACTCAGATTTACCACTTCTGGTTTTGGTGTTGTTCTTGTGACAGTGATACCCAGTGATACTCTTCGATGCTTCTGCCCACATTTATTACAGAGCTTTTTTCTTCATGAAAACCACTACACTATATTTTCCAACTGTAATCCTCATAACTGTTTTCTCCTATTCAGGTGTTTTCAAGTGGTCTTTTAGGTTTATTCATTCTTTCATAATTAGGTCATGTGCTTTCCTTTCTCCTTCAAGAATTTTACTTTCTTTTTAAGACTTGTTTTATCTTATCAACTACTCCAGAAGGTTTTCATTCCGTGTAATGATGTCGTCTTCTCTAAGACTCAATCCTAGCTTTAGAATCTATTTTGATGATATTTGACCATAATACATTATTATTCTTTGCTGATGCTTAAAGCATGACCTGCTTCTTCAGTTGCCCAGATGTCCACTCTCAAAGAATGGGATTTCCAACATTTTACTGCAGGCCCTTGCAAAAGGCTGTAAATTCATGAGTAAGCTTTTCTATAAGGATGACTTTAACTTAAAACTATGCCCAGTCATTCAATATCATCTTGAGCTTACATTCTTCAGTAATTCAACATTTTGGCCAAAGCCCTACCTGATTAAACAAGATGCTCACTGATAAATTGAAGTGCAAGAAGACCTACAAGTCATAGAAACAAGAAGAGGAAATGAGGGAGGAGTATAAACAATACTACTTGGACCCTTGTGGCTGAAATCAGGAAGGTCAAAGCTTTTTATCAGGAGATATAATTTGTGAGGGACAGAAAGAGAACAGGAAGTTATTCTACAGTCAGTCCAGAAAGACCTTAAGCACTGTTCAACTTGGCCAGCAGAAATCACATTAAGTTCAAGAAGCACAGAACTGCACCTGGGACAGAGTAACCCCATATGTCAGTGCAGTCTGGGAAGGGCATGAATAATAAATAATCTTGCTGAAAAGGGCCTGATCTTTACAGTGCACACTAACCTGAACATCATCCAACACTGAGCTCTCATTGTTAAAAAAGGGAACTGCACACTGGCCTACAATAGGAGATGTAAGGCCAGTAGACTGAGGGAAGCTATTATTTCCCTCTGTTCAGTGCTGGAGAGGTCACATCTGGATCCTGTGTTCAGTTATAGGATCTCCAGTTCAAGAAAGATATTGAGGAATTAAAACAGATTCTGCAGAGGGCTACAAAGATCATCAGATATGACTTTTTGAGGAGGACATGAGGGTGTGAACCTGTTTATTCTTGCAGAGAGGAAGTTAAGGAATCATAGAATAATAGAATATCTGAAGCTGGAAATCATCCATAAGGATTATAAAGTCCAACGACCTGCTTCTTTCAGGACTACCTAAAGCTAAACCACATGACTAAGAGCATTGTCCAGATGTTCTTGAACTCTGACAGGTTTGATGCCATGACCACTTCCCTAGGGAGCCTGTTCCAATGTCCAACCACCCTCTCAGTGAAGAACGTTTTCCTAATGCCCAACCTGAACTTTCCCTTGATGCAGGGATGGGGAAGATCTAATAAACTTCACCTACTAGATTACACTAAACTACAAAAATGATGGATCCAAGCTCTTCCAAATGATGTGATAAGGAACATGGGCCACAAATAGCAGCTTGAGAGATTGTGTAACCTCCATCCTTGACATATTTTAAGATTTGGGTAGACAAAGCTTAGGATGACTCAACAGCCTTGGCAACATTTCTGCTTTGAGTGGAAGACTGACATAGATGACCTTCAGTATTCTCTTCCAGACAACATTTCCATGTACTCTATTGCTATATATTGTTTTTCTCTGTGGAATGCTGAACCAATGTCATGGACTGATGTGTTTTATCCAGATTGTATTTTTTTTTTTTAATTGCCCTTTTCATTGCCTGACAAAATGCTGTTTAATGAGATATATTTTTTTTGCTAATTGACATAACAAAGCCGGTGCAATGAGGTTGCATATTCTTGTCAAACCCTGAGTGTTGAGTCATGTCCACTGTTTAACATATGATACTGAATAGGTTTTGTCACCTTAAATGAAGTTCCTGATGTGATTGTCAGGAAGACATATCAGGTCATTTCTCTGTGGTGGAAATACAATTGAAAGTGTTCTCTTCTCTAGCTGAGACAAACAAAATATTTGCATATTATTACTTTCTGGGAAATCAGCACAACTGGGTGCCTCTCTGAAGTGCAGCAAAGGGAACACACAAGAAGAATTAAAAATCTGTGTGTACTTACAGGCTGACAATCTAACTGGAAAAATAAAGACGTGGTAGGTTAGCTCATACAACGGGAACATATCCATGGTTGGATACTGGATTTTTAGGAAGGACTATCTGGGATGGTGAGGAGATCAGTAATCCTGTTTGTAAGAGAGCACCAGGAATGGAACAGTGTCTTGGAACAGAGAGAGTACTGGTCAAAAGCTTATGGGTCAAGATTAGTGGGCAGATCAATATGGTGGGTGTCTGTTACAGACTACATGATGAGGAAGAAGAAGCAAATGAAGCCTGCCTCAGGCATCTGGAAGAAGCCTCATCTTTACAATTACAAGGAATATTTCAACTACTAAAATATCTGCTGGAGATGCAACATAATAGAGTATGAGCAATCCGGGATATTTCTGGAATACATCTATAATAACTTCCTGAAAAAGATGATTAAGGAGCCAATGAAAAAGGGCGTTCTGTTGGACCTCACGCTTACAAACAAGGAGGAACTGGCTAGGGATGTGAATGCCTTGGCTGCAGTGACCATAAGATAGTGAAGTTCAGTTCCTGTTCAGGGGCTGCTTGGAAGAGTTCATAAGACATGGCAAATGGTTGATTTTTAGGCATCCAGGTTAAAAAAAATTGTCAATCCAGGCATGCAGGAAGTTGAGCACAGGTGGTAGGAAGACCTTTGCATGGATGAACAAGACCATCCTGACAGAACTCAAACATTAATGAAAAGAATATATAGACACAGTTGGAGTGTGCAGCAATGAGGTTAGGAAAGCCTGACAAGGTATGTGGTGGGAAACAAGAAGGGCTCTTACAGCTAAACTGACAGCAAAAGGAAAACTAGGGGAAATATGGGGAGTAGGACAGGAGACCTAGTGACAAAGGACATGGAGAAGGCAGAGGTGCTCAATGTGTCCTTTGCCTTGACCTTTATGGTAAAATTTACTTTCGGCAGGCCAAGGTCCCCTAGCCCTTTGAAAAAAATCTGGAACATGACTTACCCTCAGTGGAGAAGGATCAGGTTAGGGAACATTTAAACAAACTGGACATACACAAATCCATGTGAGGTGTTGGGACACACTGAGGTGTTCTGAGGGAGATGGATGGTGTCACTGTGAAGCAATTCTTGATTATCATCTTTGAAAGATCATGCTGATCAAGGGACATTCCTGAGAACTGGGAGAAAGCAAACATTCTCCTGTCTTCAAAAAGGACAATAAGGAGGATCTGAGATGATAAAGAAACTAATCCTGGAAACCATTTGCAAATACATGAAAATCAGGAAGGTAAATGGGAGTAGTCTGCATGGATTGGTAAAGAGTAAAGCATGCTTAACCAACTCAAAAGGATTCTATGACGAGATGACCGTCTTGATGGATGAGAGAAGAACAATGAATATTGTTTATCTTGACTTTAGCAAGGCTTTCAACACTGTCTCCCATAACAAATTCACAGACAAACTAACAAAATAGTGACTACATTAGTGGACAGTGAGATGGACTGAAAAGTGCAGCTGCACTCAGCTGTGATCAGTGACACAAAGTCCAGACAGAGACGAGGCACTAACAGTGTGCTCCTGGGCTTGATACTGGGGCCAATAGTGATTACCATCTTCATTAATGGCCTGTGTGAGGGGACAGGGAGAATTCTCAGCAAATTTGCAGATGATGCAAAACTGGGAGTAGTGGTGTATGCATTGGATGATTTTGCTGCCACTTGGAGGGACCTTCCACAGTCTAGGTAAATGCGTGCAGAAGAATCTCATGAAACTCTTCAAAGGGAAATGACAAGTCTTGCCCCTGGGGAAAAGTAACCCCATGCAGCAGTACAGGCTGGGGGCTCAGTGTCTGGTAAGCAGCTTGGCAGAGAAGGCCCTGGGGGTCCTGGTGCAAGCTGCCAGCAACATGCCCTTGTGGCAAAGGTGGCCAACAGCCTCTGGGCTGCATTAGGAGAAGAGCAGGCTCTTGAAGACAGTGTGCATGATTACCTGAGTGAGGGTAGGGGATGAAAAACAAAATGGGGTCACACTTTTCTCAGTGGTACCCAGTGACAGGACAAGAGATGAGGGGCACAAACTGAACTATGGAAGGTTATGTTAAGCATGAGAAAAAACTTATTTACTGTGAGAGTAGTAAAAAAATGGAACAGGTTACCCAGAGAGGGTGTGGAGTGTCCATCCCTGGAGATGTTTAAAGCCTGACTGGATACAGCCATGAGCAAACTGCTGTAGGTGACTGTGGTGTACAGGGACTTGGACTGAGTGCTCTTCAGAGGTCCCTCCATCTTGGTGACTGTGATATCTGTGATTACAGGAAGTGAGAGTATCTCATGGAAAGCAAAAAAAGTTTACTGGCAAGTTTCCCTTAATATAAACCCAGTACAGACCCCTGCTGCATAGTCTCAGTTTGGATAGTTGCAGTACTGCCATATTCATGAGAAATAAGTGAAGAAGAGAAAATTAAGCCATTGGCTTGGGACGGATTGATACATGAATAAGTGACTGAAATGCAAGTTGGTGTCTGAATTTGCAGCATATTAGACAGTCTGAAGTAACAAGCAGGGTATATTTTCTCTGTAGCAAACAAATGATTGGTTGCACTCTAACAATGTGTATGCATATAGACAACAGCCAAAGAAAAAACTGTTCCAGTCCAAACCCTTGCTTGTCTTATGGTAACTTAATCAAGTAGTTGAAGAATTTTATTGTCAGTATTGCCATTTTGAGCTCTGGAGCTAGCACTGAGAGGCCCTAAGAATTACATCCCATAATGGCTAATGTAATTGCTGCAGAGGTGTTTTGGACTAAATGTCTGGAATAATTAAGATTCAAAAAGAATATTTTTGTAAGTCATTTGCATGTATTTGACTGCATCAAAACCAGTTCTTAAAACCGGAGTGACCAGGTTGTCTAAGCTAATTTTCTCAATGCCTCTTGAAAGTGCTCCTGGGGATAGAACAGGGAAATATATTTCAGAGATAATCAGAAGTTCAGCAATAACTGCAAACATGCTGGGCTTCAACCCTTTACTCAAATAGTGGTGCCTGCAATTTTAGTAAAGAAAGAAAGAAGAAAACAGAAATTAGGCTGTTACGAGAAAACCTGACTTCCATTTGCCGTCTAGATAACCCTGCTGTTTTCAGTCATTTTAACTAAGTAGTTGTTTTGCACTAAGTGATACTGGCCCAGTAAGAAAGTCACTCAGGCTCTGTATAGTATCTTGTAAAATGCTACTTACTTGAGCTAACACTGTAAAGAAAGAAAGAAGAGTACAGATAATGTTACATCCTTTTAGATGCTGGGAACTCTGAGCTGTGCAGCTTTGAACAGATCTCCCTATCCATGCACAGCACACTGTGCGGGCCCTGATTGTGGGAAGAATGACCCCATTTTGGTCACCTGAGTTACTATAGGATTTTCTTACATGAGAACAACTCTGTTCACAGTTTCTGTCAAACAGAAAGGATGCTCACAGAAGAACTTCTTGATGCATTTTTGGATAAGAACAAGAACAGGAAGGCACTGGAATTGTTGGTTCCCAGTGGAAACAGCCTGTAGTCTCCCCTGTTGCAATAAGCCATCTGACATCATCCTGCAGCCAAGGGATTTGTGCATCCCAACACAGGCATGAAGGATGCTAAATGTGTAGCACATCACAGGTGTGGGTTTACTCGGGTAAACTTTTTTACAGATTATCAACTTCTAGGTGTATGATGGTCGCCTGGTTAGGATCGCCACAGTACTAGCTTTTAAATATGCACCATCAATTATTTAGAAAACATTTAGAAAACTTTTTATATTGATTTTACTCAGGAAATATGTATTTCATTCTGTTGGAACTATTACTAAGTTGTGTTGCATGGTATATAAATTTCCTGGGCAACAACATTTTCTTAAAAAAAAATAACCATTATTTTCTAATAAAACATGTTGATGAACACAGATTTACATTCAATATTTTTAAATTGAATTTTGAAAATGTATTATTTTCAACATAAATAGGTAGAAGAAGTAAAATATCAAATGCTCCAAAGTGTACTTGATTTCAGTATTAGATTGACATAGCAAGGAAAGCCATTCTAATTGTAGGACATCTTAAACACTTTTATTTTTAAAGTTGTGCCATTCATTTAATTTTAGCTGTTCTAAAGTAAGATGCTATTCTTATATTTTAAGTATGCTTATCCTAAGTTATTAGGCAATTGTGAAAAAATAAAGAAATAAAAATTAATGATAGGAAGAAAAAAAAAATAGATCATGCATTCTGTGAAAGATTAAAGCCTGTCAATGATTTTGAAGCCTGGCAATGAAGTACTTCTGAGGTAAACTCCTACAAATGTTTTGTACTCCCCATATGAAATATGTAATATGTAGGAAATAAAATAAAATAAATAATAATAATAATAATAAAAAACCCACCTCAGCTAAGCTTTCTTAGTTTATTGCTATAAATTGCAATAGACACATTTGTACTTTGATGGACTGAGAAAATCTTTCCAAAATAAGGACAGGTGCTTCCAATGGAAGTCAGTTCAGATAACTTCATTTCAATAATTTTTGAAGATTTTTCTTAAAAGATGAAGAGTAACAAAAAACCAAAGAGATCTAAGCAGGCAACAGAAAGACCAGAGAGAAGGGTGGAATAAATGTGATATTCCCCAAGTAAAGAAATGACCCTGGGCAATCAGTGAAGATAACTTTTATAAAACTTCCCTTTTCCAAAACAGGACAAAACAAGGAAAACCTGTGCAAGGCAGCAGCCAAACTAGAGACACCAAAAGCAAGGCAAACCAGTATGTCAATTGTCACAGCTGGACTTTTCTGCCACTGTGACAGGATGCTACAAAACCTGAGCTGTGTTTATTGCTTGTTTAAAATAGAGACCTTTCAGAGGTTAGGGGAACATGCCAGTTGCTGCAGAAATGGAAGAGTTCAAGCTGTGTTAAGCACGATGAAAGCACAAGATTTTATTTGCTCTGAAGGTGATTGCAGAAGTGGTGAAAACAGATAAAAGTAAAAGCTTTAAGGGGTAGAGCTGTTCATGTGTATTAGGCAAGAATGGGTACTGGTGGTTTACAGGTAAAAATCACTATGAAAAGTTGGAAGTTGATTGCAGGAGGATTTGTGGATGTCTTGTAGGTTTTGATGCTGCAACTGGCCTCATAAAGAAAAAAACCAAACCATTACCAAAAGACCATCCTGTGCAGGAGGTAGTGTTTGGCTTATACTTTGACCTTTTCATGTTGCTGGAAACTGAGCAAAACAACCGGATGGTACCATATTGAAAGCCCTAATTATACTATTGTGCTTTCATAATTTTTTCCTCCCTGTGCTCTCCTGGGTCTGTAAGAGCTGAGAGGTGCTTGACTGTGGAGGTGCTGTCTTGACTGAAGTAGTTAATCTGTTCTGCAGCATCCAGACTGCTGGCACCCAAATAAGAAAGGTATGAGAGGATGCTGGTGACTAAATTTAATCAAACATTTCACAGTGGATGCCTTATTCCTGAGAGCAGTCCGTGGCTAGAGGTACCACTTCTGCTTCATTATGCACCTGAAGAAAGTCCTTGAGTGAATGGCCCTGTCCATCTTTTGACAGCTGCTTTACTGGCAGGAAGATGGTAATGTGTCATTGTTTCTTAACACAGTGAAAGAAAAAGCATCACAGAGTGGGGAAAGAGTTAGGCATTTGACTTCTGTTAAGAAAACTGGTTGTCCACTCTCACTGGGATTATGTGCTGGGTTTCTTAATCCAGGGATCAGATCTCTTTCAGAAAGCTGGAGATCATGAAAGGTTATTCATATTACTGTGGTTAAAGGTGATGGATTAGAGTTGTTCAGTCAACTCAAAACTTCCACAGGAAGGTGTCTTAAAGAAGAAATAGCTTTAAGTTGTTGTTTTTTTCAGATTTTCACAGTTGTTATGCTTTAAATTAGCCCTTTCTTGTACCTATAGGAAATCTGAACATGAGCAGCACATCAACATTAAAAAAAAGCAAGTTGACTGCTTGTGGAGGTAAAACAAGCCTGATGTACCAGTAGTTTTCAGATCCCCAGTAAGATCAATAATACATTCTTCACTTTAAATGATATACATAATGGCCAACAAAAAAAGCCCTTGAAACTAATTGTTTTGTCATTGGAAACATATTTTTTCATCAAAAAATCACAACAAGAGCAAGAGAAAGTGCCATCATTAAGAGATCACAACTTTGTCTTATCTTACTAAGTATTAAAAGTAAGGTACTGATTCTTTTGTCTTTCTCCCAAGCCAGAACTTCCAATCTTCAGTATTGTATGCAGAAATATAGCTGTTTATTTCAGGTTTCAAAATAGAGGTCTTTGGTATATGTATCAAATTAACCATTAGCATCCAAATTTCTCCTAACATAGAGTAATAAATATGAGGAGAAACCATATTACTAATCACTAAAAAGAGTCTGAAAGAATGGTTAGTGGGGAAACCAAACAGCAACTTCAGACACCTGAGGCAAGTTCAAGTCTGACATTTTTTTGTCTATGTCTATGTCTGCATTGGTGGGTATTGCAGTGCAAGGGAGAATGTAAAGCAAAACTGTTACCTCTGAGGACTAAATCAAAGCTCTTTATTTATGTTGGCTTTTTTTTTTTTTTTGGTCTGTATCTGTACTTTTGTCTCCCGTTTGGATTCTAGATTGATCCCATGGACTGACAGTCCGCTACCAGTTGGAGAGCATTAGCTGTGCTCCTGGAGCACATCTTACCCTTTAGTCTCATCTGAGAGAAATGCTGTTCATGCATTCCATCCACTCACTTCATCCAGTGAGTCAAAGCACGGTAATGCAAGTGGACTCATTGACTTCTGCAGAAAGGAGACACTTTCTTTTCCTTCCACAAAGCAAATCCTTCTCAGCTCAAACCTTTCTGCAGCTGCAACAACTTCAGTAGTAAGCAATGATGGTAGGAACTGAGTGTGATAGTTCAGTCTGGAAGAGCTCGTGTCATGTCTCCAAACACTGGCAGGTGTGCAAGTCATTGTCCCCAGCCTGCTGCCTTAGGCAATTGCCTCCTTATCCTATTCTTCAAGCCAAGACTGCCAATATAATTGACTTCTTTTATAAGTCAGAGTAAATAATTGTCATTCTTAACTCAGTACTGCTGTGGCTGAACTGATAGGAAATGTAATAACCCTTATCATTTATAGCATACTATACAATTTTATGAGAGTTTTGCTGTCTTCCTTGCAATTATAAAATCAACAGCCTTGCAGTGATTGTATTGTCAGATCCAAAGGGCGAAAACATCCTTTCATAGTTGAGACAATTCACTTTCATCTGTTTCATTAGAGGCTCCTGTCATCATTTTCAGCTTTAAGCAGCTTCTTATGGCTCCAAATGTTCCAGTTTAGCAGTGTTAGTTCCCTAGATTCCAAATATTTTAAAGTCTCACAGATCAAATATTGAGGGTCTGGGTTTTGTGTAATATATATTTGATTTAAAACATTCATTAAAATATTTGGTCAACATTGCAGTTGCCTTTTAAGCTTAAGTTTCTGTGTACCTTCAAACATTTAGTTTTCTGTGCATGTAAGATTATCACAATGAAAGTTTGCTGAGAGCACTTTTTTGATGTGACTGAAGCATAAATTAGTCGATTTGAAAGTGCAGTGGTGTTTAAAGACTATAACAGTCATAATTATAAACAAGGCTATCAACCTTGCCTCTTATTCCACCATACCAGTTGCCCAAAAAATACCAGACTGAAACAGCAAAATGACTGTAGAAAATCATTAGCCTTGTTTTTAATTTCCAGGTCTATTCTTCATGATTAATCAGCCCAAAACACTTGTCAGCTAATTGTTTTAAAATGAGTTAATCCATCATTCCTCTGCTAGATACAGAATTGAAGAAATGATGAAGGGTCATGATCAGCATTAGTGCATTTCACAAATGATATACAGCTTCATAAAGCTTCATATTTTTAACCACTCTCATGTCCTGCTGAGTTTGCTACAGTTTGTCCTGAGCTCATCGGAATCTCTTTTTGAGCAGGAAGTGTGGAGAAGTGTGCTGGGACGTGAGCAGACAAGTGTGAAAGTATAGAATCTGGGTAAAGATTTCCTGTGTCCCAGCAAAGGCTGTAGTTGAGTGAATGATTTCAATGTACTTCATCCCCAGAAGCAAGAGCTCATGGCACTGGTGTGCAGCAACATCATTTGCTTTGCCACACAAGCAGATCATCTTTTGGTTGTGAATGGGAGCTGAGGATAGAACGTTCTAGTTTCTATGCCTTGGAAAATGACATAATCTTATGCAGAGAAGAGGTTGTCTCCCAGTCTACCCATGTAGAAATGGAGAAATAAATATGTTATCATTAACAATATAAAATCTAAATTTTAGAAATTCATATCTACTTGTCAATAACAATAATAATTCCCAGAACAGTCCAAACATTTTCTTCATTAATCATTGAATCATTAGGGTTGGAAAGGACCTCTAGGATCATCCAGTCCAACCTTCATCCTAACATTTATCTGTCCATTAGACCATAGCCTCAGCTGCTACATCTACTTGTTTTTTAAACACATCCACAGATGATGACTCCACTACCTCCCTGGGCAGCCTGTTCAATGCCTAAACACTCTCTCAATTAAGAATTTCTTCCTAGTATCTAATCTAAACCTCCCCCGACTTAACTTGAGGCCATTTCCTCATGTTTTATCATTAATAATTTGGAAGAAGAAACCAACACCAGCCTCACTGCAACCTCCTCTTTATGTAGCAATAAGGTCTCCTCTCAGTCTTGTCTTCTCTAGACTAAACAACTCCAGTTCCTTCAGCCTTTCTTCATAAGGCATGCTTTCCAGACCCCTCACCAGCTTTGTTGCCCTTCTCTGGACCCACTCCAGCACCTCAATGTCCTTCTTGTACTGTGGTGCCCAAAACTGGACACAGTACTCAAGGTGCGGTCTCACAAGTGCTGAGTACAGGGGCATGATGACCTCCCTGCTCCTGCTGGTCACACCATTTCTGATGCAGGCCAGGATGCCATTGGCCTTCCTGGCCAACTGAGCACACTGCTGGCTCATGTTCAGCTGTCTGTCCACCAGCACACTCAGGTCCCTTTCCACCAGGCAGCTCTCCAGCCACTCCTGCCCACGCCTGTAGCATTGCCTGGAGTTGTTGTGACCAAAGTGCATGACCCAGCACTTGGCCTTATTAAACCTCATCCCATTGACCTCAGCCCATCCAAATCCCTCTGCAGAGCCTTCTTACCCTCAAGCAGATCGATACACCCACTTCATTTCATGTCATCTGCAAATTTACTGAAGGCGCATTCGATCCCCTCACCCAGGTCATCGGTAAAGATATTAAACAAGACTGGTCCCAAAACTGAGCCCTGAGGGACACCGCTTGTCACTGATCATCTACTAGACTTAACTCTATTTACCACCTCTCTCTGGACCCGGACATCCAACCCAGTGAAGAGTCCACTTGTCCAAGCCATGAGCCGCCAGCTTCTCCCACAGAATGCTGTGGGAAACGGTGTCAAATGCCTTACTGAAGTCCAGGTAGACAGCATCAACTGCTCTTCCCTCATCCACTAGGCGGGTCAACTGATCGTAGAAGGAGATCAGGTTGGTTAAACAGGATTTGCCCTTCATGAACACATGTTGGCTGGGCCAGGTAGGCAAAAAAATATATGAAGGACTGAAATAAAGAAAAAAGGCAAGAAGAAAGCAGTACTGCAGATAGAACAGAGGTAAGAGATGACAGTAGAAAGAGCGAAGCAGAAGAATGATAGAAAGGCAATAAAAAAGAGATGAGAAGTATAACGTAATCATACTGAAAATACATTTTCTTCAATATATAAATATTTTCAATATTATAAATAAAATATTTAAGTGTCAAAGCTACGTGTATTGTGTAACATTTAATTAAGGAACTAGAACCGCAGGTGGTGTGTTTTGGTGGCTTTCAAGAGACCTCAAAACAGTTCTGGAATTTGTGAGGCAAGATTTTTAGGGGGTGCTCATCTGGGTGGAACTAATGATAGAGGTGGAAAAAGCAAAAAAGCTCTTGGACATATAAACACTTATACTGGTGGAAGTGTTTTCAGACTTATAAAAAAAAATCAGTAATTTCTTTCAGTCAAATAAAACTTGAAAAGAAGCCAAACTGGAAAATCTTAAATTCTTATTTGTGTTTTCTCTTGAATTGATTTTATAGGTAACACTGACAGGCTCCTTCACAGAGGCAGAAAGGGAAACCTTTCTGGTTGCCTAACCTTTAGGTTGCCTAACCCTTGTCAGAGGATGCAGCCTGTCTGCCCTCAAATAGCTTTAGTGAGAGCATCAGTATCTTCAGCCTCTTCCCAGGACAGCCTTGCAGGTGCCACCACAGCAGCTGGGAGTCAGGGGCTTAATGAGTAAGTATTTTTGTGCAAGTCACATTAGCACCAGACAGCCTGGAAATCCAGGGTCTTGGCAATTCAGTGGGGACATGCCAGTGGAAGTGTCAAGGTACTCATTAAAGAAAGGATCTGTTTTTCGGTCTAGGTGCTTGAACAGGAGCATCATCAGTGAAACAGTCTTGGTGGATTTCCTTTGCTGTTTGTGACTCTTTCATTGCAGGCCCAGCCTTCCTAGGATGAAAGCTTTTGTTTCTGTTTTTGTCATATGGTGCATTTTCATCGAATGCAAAATTTCTCTATTTCATAGTTGGGAGAAATTTGCCATGCTATTGCACATTTACTTCCTCTTCTTTCAAAATGTTCTGCATATGTGAATCTTGTGTTTTTCCCCCATTTCTCCCCCAGTATGTGAACTCAGCCAACTGAAACAGTAGGATTTCATTTTTGTTTCAAAGGAAAAAATAGTATTGGCTGAAGGGCAACTCTGTACTGATGTTTTTGCCTGACTTTGCCTCTAATAATCTTGAAGCTTCTTGCAGCTGCTTCTAGTACCTTCCGTTGAGCCTACTTTAAATACTTAGACCAGCTTCAGGTGGAAACAGCCGAGTGTTGTTGGCAGCACAGAGGCTAATCTTTAAACCACAGAAGTGAAAACCCCATTTCCAAACAAATACTTTAAAGGCAGACAGATAATGTGGACTGAAATTAATCTCTTTTCCAGACACTCCATTAGGCCTTTTTGTCACTGTGTTAGCAGAAGCCCTCTTCATCAGCACCGTAGTTCCCACCTGGCACTGAGGCACAAGCCCATGGAATTGGTCCTCCCGCAATCAGGGCTCTCAACTTTGCCAATGCTTTCAAACCACATCCTTTCAGTGCTGTTCTCTCCTTCTTCCTCTTGTCTAGTGTTGAACCTTACTGCTTTGTCAGTCATTGCCACATCACCCTTCCTTCACTTTATTTTGCTTTATAACTAGCATTTGAGGACCCTGCTTTCAAGCCTTCTCCCTTTTGTGCAGCTGAGTTTCTGGAAAAATAAAGCAGAGGAAGGAGCATAATACCTCATTTGGAAATCTCAAAATCAACACTTTTCTTTTACTCCTTAAGTTGTCCTTCCTGTGCAGCTTGAGTAAAAAGTCAGATCATCTATTTAATTTCTAAGACTGACAGTATATTTTATAAATCACACATCATGAGAAGGATACATTGTACCTGCCACCACACACCCACAGGATCACATCAGGTCTTCTGGGAGGCTTATACATTGTGGAATAATAATGCAAATGATAGCCTTGTGGTGTAAAGTCCTTTTTTCTAAATAATATCTCTCTCTTCTGCCCTCCTCTGTATTTTCCATCAGTTTTAGGGTTGAATGTTACAGCAACCAAAACGGAAAGATTATTTTTGTTTACCATATCTAAGTCTTACATTGTAGCACTAGATTTCTATTTATCTACTTAAATGGGACATAAGCACCAGCTTTGATTAACAGAACAAGTGAAAATTCTCAACTAAGAAACTTCCCACAGTGATGTCTTTCTGAAGCTGGAGAGTTCACTGTGAAAAGGGCCATTTGATGGATGCAACATTTTTTGTTCATCTTGACAAATAGCAGCTGTTTCAGATATGGTTCCCATAAAGGTAGCCTGAAACAAGTGCTTAGCAATCTTTCCCCACTTAAATAGTATTCAGTCTTTTTAATGGACTGCCATGCTAATTGGCTGAACCTTCAGCTGGAATAGCATTTGTGTAATATACTTTTACTTTATACCAAATGTAAATTAATTTTTTGGCTTATTGGTATTTTATCATCAAATTCAAAATTTCCCTGAAACACTGTTTATGAGACTTTATTTATCAACATAAACAAGCCAATTACAGTGACTGTGATCAGACATAGCCAAGAGCATTGCGTTACTCACCAGGGCTCACGTTACCCTGAGTGTTTAAGTATGGGTTGTTCCATGTCTACTGTTGATTTGGCTTTGGTATTAACGATTCCTCATCAGCTCCATTTGAATACATGGTTACTGAAATTCTGTGGTAAGGATTATAAGGTTTATCAGCTTCCACATAGTACAACCTCCCATTTCTGGATTGTTATGGACTTTGTTCCTCTGATAGGATGGCACTCAAGTATGTGTTATCCCCACGCCCTTATTTCCATGAGAGGAAAATATGGGCAAACACACCATAAAAGAGTAATTCAAATTTGGATGGCACAAGCACTCTAAGACTGCTTTACAGCTCCCTGCAGTTTAGACATAGGTATTTTGTACAAGAATGCAAACAGTGCTGTACTAATGCGTCTGCTTTTACTTGCTCAGTGAACATTTGTGGTCTAACACAGTCTGAGAGATGTTTCTTCTCACATTGAAATTATAGTTTCAAAGCAAGATTCAAATTTTTTTTTGTGAAAAATTTGCATTTCCTCCATCATCATGAAGCACAGTAACAGTTCCTTTTTACTGTTTTCTTTTTGAAGTCCCTCTGCAGATTTCTGACGTTCTCAATTTACTCAGCAAATGCAACATCCTCAGAAGGAATAGATTTTATGTTCCTTCTATAACACTGTGTCTGTTACCTGACTGAAGCCTCATTTTCCAACATTTCATAATTGCTTTGACTAATATAGTGAGGCTATATTAGAACTAAGCTTTTAAACCATTCTGTTCTCTCTAGATGGCAAACATTTTTTCCACCAAAACACATTAATTCCTGAGTTCTTCAGGATAAATGATGCAAGGGAGTCTTGCAAAAAAAAAAAATTAAAATATTAGCTTACTGTGGAACAATGAGATATTTGCTGCAGCCTGTAAAGAAGTGAGCAATATTTGCCTTCTCACATTCAAAGTGCAAGAGAAGTTCAGAGAGGAAAATCCTCTCAAAATGACACAATTCCATGCTTGTTGTGATGTTCTGTTCTGCCTCTTGTAATCAGAGATAAACCAAAAGATCCACCTGGCTTCCCAGAAATGCATTGATTGTTGAGCTGAATCTGTGAAATCCTTATTCACAGACTTCAAATTCATCTAATTCTATTACCTATAAGCCTGTGACATGTCATGGTGTGGTAAGGAACTGGCTGAAGATGAAATAAAAGCTTAGTCCACTGACATGCTTTATGTTCCTTCTAAGTAGGGCAAACAATTCTTCAGGCTTCTTTTGAATATTTGATATTCTTAGAATAACTGAGTTGTAAAGCACTGAGATTTTGATGATTTTCAGCTATAGCAGAATTTTCTGAAAAAAACTTCTGTAAGTCTTGACTGGTCCTGTGCAATTTTATGTTTTGATCTTGCCTCTTTATCTGACAGCTGCCTCAGAAAAAGAAACAAAACAAAACACAAAACCTCCCACCACCATTAAAATAAAATTATATTAAAACCTACAAATTTATTCAGACAGCTTTTCTGTGCTGTGTAAATATCCAATCACCATTTCTTCTTCACATAGAAAGAGCAAGCTCAATATATGTTGATTGCATCTTTTTTTTTTTTTTTTTTTTTTTTTTACATTAACAAGTAGCCCTTTGTCTCCTCCATGTCAAAATTTACAGATTATTTTCAGATTCTGTTCCAGGTACCCTACTTATTTTGATGAAAACTTCTTGAGAGCTTTTTAGGCTAATCTCTAGGGAACAATAGTGCACTTTTCATTTTTCTGTCTTGGGTCTGGAAACAATCACTCACTAGTACATTTCTCCTCATCAGAAGTTTTTCCTCATTTTTACATGTCCTAATGAAATGAATGACAAGGGACACATGTACATTCAAGCGGGCTCCAAGCAATGCTCCTTTCATCTCATTAAATGCATATTTAAGCACTAATTTACAGATGTTCCAAATGTAATTAAAATTTCTTCTATGAAATGTTCCAATATTAAGGCTTAGTTTCATTAGCCAAAGCAGTAAAGTGTATTGTAACTCTTTTTTAAGCAGCAGTGAACACTGAAATCTTATGGTTATTCACACTACCCCAATAAAATAGAGACCCTTCTGTCCAGACATTCAGGTAGTAGATTTACTGAGCACCCAATTAGGCAATTATCTGTGTTAATGCACATGAATCTGCCTCAAGGTCTGCAGATCATCAACAGAAATACTTCAGACTAAAATAAATATGTACAGGCAGCATAGGTTGGGAAGATCCCAGAAACATGCACTAGTGAGACAGCCCATGGTGTGCTGGAATCCCATTCATTCATACTGAACTACAATTTCTGGGCCAGCAAATAGCTTCTTACCAAACTGCTATCACTCCACAGCTCCCCACTATTAACATACAAGGGCTTCTTTCAGAGTGTAATAATAATCTGTGTCTAGACAAGCGAGGCTTTAAGCATCTGGATGTGTGGACAGCAGAGAAAGCACCTTCACATAGCTTCATGCTAATGTTTTTCTGGAGTCAATGATGGTCATCTTACATGTGCATGATGAGATAGATGACTTGTGGAAATCAGACTCCACAACTAGGACAGTTGTAAGGTAGGTATGTTTATTCGGCGCTGGATGCACGGGGGTCGCCCCCCCACAAACGTGCGTGCCTCAGGCAGTCTTGTGCAACTTTTTATAGAGTTAAACATTTCATATTCAATAGGTTTCGCAATAAACCTATACATATGCACTATGTATCCGTGCTTCACATGCAGATGAGGTCTCCTCCCCTTTGAGCAGGCGCAGTATTTTCTGGTGGTGGTCACTAGGGGTCTTGAGGATGAAGTAGGATGTCTTCCTCACAGCTAAACTTTTAATCCCAGGCTCCTGCGCATGCCCTGTAGTCCATGGGCCATCATCCGAGCCTTCAATACTAGTTCAGACCGTACCTGCAGAGGCTGAGGAAATACTTGACTAAACCTATACGATGGGCCCTCATTCTTCTCTCAGGGATGTTACAACCATTTATCGTCTCTGTTTGACAAGCCTAACCAAATACTGGCCTCCAAATCAGCCCAAGCCAGCAAAACACAAGCAGGATACAAGTCCCTGTATCATAGACTCACAACAAGGTGCAAATTCCTGACTGACAGTTGTCACAGATTGTATCCTCTCTCCCATGTCTGTGTGTAGCCCCTGCCATCTCATCAAGATCATCATCTGCCTTTTGAGAACATGGCTCATGCAGCATTTCTTATAAAAGTTCTAAAACATCTAGGTTTCATCCACAGCTAAAGAGCGCATGAAGAGCAAAGTATCTTAGTTTATGAAGTTAATTTACCTCTCTTCAGAGCGTTGACAAAGACAGACAAATTTGTATCCCCACCCACACCCCATATACACCCTGCTGAGTTAGTTTATCAGACCACATATTCTTTCATATTTAAATGCCATAAAAGTAATATATATGATCAATATTTAGTAGAAGGAGGATCTTCCAGTGCAGTGCAACTATCTTTAGAACATCATTCAGTTCAGTCTGAAGTAAGACTGTATGTTTTAAGTAGCAGAGAAAGCTAAAATACTCTGGAGAAGGCCTGAAAAAAAAATAAATTTGACATTTCCTAAATGTTCCCCTCACTATCTTTATATTACTTGTCATGGAGACATGATTGTAAAAAATAATCCTGTACTGACTATGGTGCTGTCGCCAAGCATTAAGCAAAAGCACCCTAAATTGTAGTAATCTCAAGATGTAAAGTATGTAAAGTCCTTTTAACATGTCCTGTTATTCCCATCTTCCATGAGTTTATTACAGACTGAAAATGATTACTCAGTCATTGTCACATGACTTCCAGGGCTGAAATCCCCAAAGTTCCATGGATTTTTGATACAACTGGGAATACTTTCATTATGTTGTGAAAAAGAATCAGACTCTTCACAATGTGAAGGTGATGAGGGACCATCATGTCTCCCATGACGCGTTGCTCAAGGGAAAGAGACAGACACTTTTAATACAAGAAAGGAAATCTGTGATTCTTCATCAAGCACTAAATTTCTGCTGACAGAGACAGCTGATAACCCCTCTGAGTACCTCTGCAGGTCACTGAGCATGCTGCACATGACAGCCTACCTGAACTCAACTGTCAGACAGGTTTCTCCTTATTCAGCTTCTACATTTTTTTTCTTTCAGCTTCTGCCATCCACACAATAACAATATAAATCTGCGCTGCTTTTGTCAGAATTCTTGATTTGCTTTCTGTTAAATAAACAAATGAAGGTGGGAGCTGTATAACTCCAATGGAGTTATTAAAACAAAGACTAGAAAGAGGAGCAAAATCAATCTTCAAAATAAGTTTTGGGGATAACACCAGCTGGAAACAGACTTGAGGAATTAGTACATAGCTGAAACCTGGTTTTATCTGCTTTTGAAGGATATCTAGAGTCATTCTTTAAAAGGAAGCATGGTATGTGGCAATCATAACAGCCCACATTAGCCCCATGGACCAGCCTGGCTAATATCTGGTGCCCAAGAGAAAGCTGATTAGTTTTAGTTTGCTCTTCAGAAGTGCAGGGCTCTCTCCTGAGGCAGCTGCTCCTATGCAAAGCACAGAAGATAACTGCATAACTGTGGTAAAATCTTCCCAAGTTTTCTGCCAACAGGTAAACCAAAATCCAAAATTACATTTAGCCTGCAGCAGAATACAGGTTTTCCTCACACGCATAATAGTTATATTTGGAACGTTCAGTTATATTCATACCATTATAAACATGCTCCAATTGCTTGGTATTTGCAGAAATATGGAATTAAATTCTTCATTATTCTGTGTGTTCAAAAAGCAAAAATTTAAACATCACCTGTACTGTTGCTTCTATACTGAAATATAAGATGTCAATTTCATCATTTCTAACCTTATATTTTCCTGGTGTTATAAAGTATGACCTTCTTGTGTGCTTGTTTATTGTTGTCAGATCATTTTTATGATACTTGATTATCTCTAACAGCATAACATTGTGTCAACTTTCTCTTTAAACTTATAAAGAAAACAGAAAAGGTAAATGTTTTTATATTTACATGACATTTTATATACATGTTTCTATTTTATATCTCAGACTAATAATTTCTTAACCAGATCTTAGAAAAATGTATAAAGAAATTAATTGCTGTTTTTTAATAAAATTGTTGCAATGTCTGAAACTTGTCTCCACGGAGACAATGATAATATCATCTGTCTCCTGGTTTGTGGGAGACAATAAAAAGATAATTTAATTGAAGTTGGACCACAGCTTTATACAGCAGAAGCAATTTCAGATGAAATTAGACCTAGCAGGAACTTTCCAGGGGAAAACATTCATTTAATCAGAAAACATCACTTTATGAAAAACAGGACTTGTAATGAGAAAAAAAAATTTTAATTTCAGCATACTTTTCAGATCAATATTTTTAGAAGACTTCATCTTCCTAACATATCTGTCTTGTATTCCAAGACAATATGTTCTATTTTGATGTAAACTAATTACACTTTATTCATATTTAATAGTAATGTAAATCTTTAAAATCAAAAATGGAAAAAATGCTTTGAAATTGCCTGAAATACTCTTTTTAACACAGCTCCTCTTTCATTTAAATTTGTTTTAACTTAGAATCATTTTTATAGTAAATAGATAAAAGATAAAACTTATATCTAATGAATTAACTTAAGTGTTCAGAGAATACTTTCAGAAGAATTATTTAGTGCTATACTAAAAGTGATGATTACATAGGGAATTGTAGTGAAATACTAACTGCTTTTTAATTTGAAAGAAAAAAAAATGTACTTTTATGATAACTATTTCTTATTCTCAAAGGTAAATGTCTACATAAAGTAGGAAATAAAAATGTCCACTTAAAAATATTTCTTCGGTGAGAATCTAAGGCAGCTGCACATAAAATCATAGAAGGATTGAATGGAAGGGAACTTTACAGGTCATCTAGCTACAACCTCCCTCTCATGGACAGGGAGACCTTTCACTAGACCAGCTGCTCATTGAACTCTTCCAGGAAGGTCTCATCCCAACTTCTCTGGGCAACCCCTTCCAGTGCCTCACTACTGTCATAGTGAAGAACTTCCTTACTTGTAATATGAATCTACCCTCTTTCAGTTTAATACCATTACCCCTTGTCATATCACAGCATGCACTTGTAAGAAGTCCCTCTAAAGTTTTTTGTAGTCTCCTTTAAGTACTGGAAGGCTGAAATAAGGTCTTCCTAGAGCCTTCTCTTCCCCAGGCTGAACAACTATAACTCTCTCAGACTGTCTTCATAGAAGAAGTGCTCCAGTTCCCTGATCACCTTTTTGTCACTCCACTGAACTCACTCCAAAAGATTCATGTCCTTATGTTATGAGTCCCAGAGCTGAATGTGGTACTCCAGGTGAGGTCTCATGAAAGTGGAGTAGAGGGGGAGAATTACCTCCCTCAACATGCTCTTCATGATTCTTTTGATAAAGCTGAGGATACTGTTGGTTTTCTGCACAACATGCACACATTGTTGGCTCATGTTGAGCTTCTTGTAAACCAACACCCCCAAGTCCTTCTCTGCAGTGCTGCTCACAATCCATTCTCTGACCAGTCTGTATTTGTGCTTGGTATTGCCCTGACCCAGGTGCAGGAACTTGCACTGGGTCTTGTTGAACTTCATGCAGTTTACATGGGCCCACATCTCAAGCCTGTCAAGGTCCCTCTGGTTGGCATCCCTTCCCTCTAGCATGTCAACTGCAGCACGCAGCAAATGTTGAGAAAGTGCACTCCATTCTACTATCCATGTCACTGACAAAGATGTTAAATGGTGCCAGTGCCAATACTGACCCCTCAAGAATGCCACGCAGCACTGGTCTCTAACTGGACATCAAACCATTGACCATGATTCTTTGAGTGCAAACATCCAGCTAATTCCTTATCTATCAAGTGGTCCATCCATCAAATCCGTGTCTCTCCAATTTAGAGACAATGACAATTCACTGGGTCAAGACAAAATTGAAGAAAATGAGGGTATGCCTTATATAATCATTTTTATAATCCTCAGTAAACATCATAAAGTCAGCTTAGTAATCTACTTACTCCTTTGCATCTATTATTTGATTTCTCTCTGAGGCAAGGTTCTGGGCAGTGAGGACCAAAGAGCAGCTGCATGGTTCTGTGGAGCTGAAGAAAGTCTTCATTTCCCAGGAAATCTATTTTAATCACAATGATCTCTACACCTAATCCAAAGGAAGAATAATTAAACAGTCATCTCTCTAATACCTTTAGTAGATATGTGTGAAAGGCCTGCCTATTTATCAATTTATCTGAAGCTCTAGCTGAATAGGGTAAGTGATATTATTGAAACATATTTCTCAAAGGGTTTACAAAATGGTTTAATTTCTTGTTAGATCCTTTCACATTTGCTATCAGTGTAAGAAGCAGCAGAAGATAAATCAAGGCAATATCTGCCTTTAGAGAATGCCTCACTTAAGTGTCTAGAAGGATATATGGGTTAGAAATGAACTCTGAGAAAGTTGAACATTCACCAGCACAATCTTTGATCCACCATATTGTGTTTGATCCTGCACATACCAGATCCTGTTTATCAGAGAAAACCTTGAAACAATTTGATTGAGAAGAGTGAAGAGAGGAAGGTCTTTAGTTTCAAGTTGGGCAAATAAAATAAAACCTTATATGTTATCACGGATGTGTACAAGTGTCTGTTCATGTATGTGTGTATATGCACACACAGAACGGACACCCTGAAAATCTGCCCATACACTTTCTTTCAACTCAAGGCCAGTAAAAAACTATGCATAATACCTCACTTCTAAGAATAAGAAGTGTGTGCCACAGCTTTTCAGAAAATAAAGTACAAGCAAATACATTGCAAAATGGAACTTGGAAATGTTCTCTTCATTTCCAGCTGCATAGCATGCAACTAAGTAAACTATGCTAAAAGCTTACTGGTGTACATTGCAGTTTACTTCCAGATAATCTCCCCCTGTGTCTAATCCTCCATTTGTATCTATATTATATCCAAAACATAAATCTCCATCCCTTACCTGAAGATTTTTCCTGTATTTTGAAAGGAAATAACTTCCAGCAATTAGCTGCATGAGTAGCTTTTCTGTCTGACATAGATATCCACAGGGCTGCATGTCTAAGAATTCTAAGCTCCTGGTCTTTACCAGCTCTGGACCATGTGCAATTATCTGAGAAGTGAAATGCTAAGCTTTTAACTTCTTAGCTATAGTTCTCTTCAAAGGAAAACCTCAAACTTTTAGTATAATCCATGCCCTACTATCTCAGCTGGACTCCACTGAATTAAAACACTTGTCTTGGCTGGTTTTATACCAGCCAGGGTTTTTTTTTGTTTGTTCATTTACCATGTCGTTGAGTTACTCTCTTGTCTATGACATAGTGGGCTAAATGAAGTGCTCTGTGAAAAAATAATTTGATTTCTATGCAGCAAGTGCTGCTGCCATTTACAGTGCATAATAAAGAATAAATTAGGCAGAAATTTTGTATTGAAGAGAAATCTAGTTTACCACCATAAACTCATTTCTCATGTTTCATTGATTACACAAGAATAAAAAAAGACAGAAAAATGTCTGGATCATACAGCTGTGTCACAATTAAGAACGTAAGTGAAAAAAACCTCCCCTTTCTCGTTTATACACAGTAATGGAAAACAACAAGAGGCTCAGCTCTTGCCCGAACTCTTGCAAATATTACCACATCCATAAGAATTATTAAGGTTGATTTTCATAATCACAGTGGACTCACCCTGAATGTTTACATTATCTGCCTCATAAGTATAAAGTAACTCCTATATACATCACATATATCATAGAATCATATAATCACTTCATTTAAAAAGCTGTCACTGCACAAGAACTCACTGTGATTTTTGCATTTCTTCTTCTTTACAGTACAGGCTAAAAGCTCTTCCTGAAGTAATTTCTAGCTGAATACTAGATGAGTAATTATTAAACTATGAATATTAACAGTATTGATCTGTAGCCAAGGGGAGTCCTTACTTGATTAAGGAAAATGGCGTATGACGGTAACTGACACCTTTCTTATACATAAAGGTATAATAAATATTATTTAGAGTTCTGTTCTGTACTGTAAATAGGAAACAGCAGTCCTAACTAAACATAAACAGGAATGATACTATAACTGAGAATGTGAAGAGACCCCTCAGCTATTAATAAAAAAGTACAGCAAATAGAGAATTATGAATTATTGGGAAGGGACTAGAGAGTAAATTATTGTGAGAGAATTATTGTGCCATTATAGGTGCCTATGGTTCAACTGAATATTCTTCATATTCCCTAACTGAATGAGGCTATGCCAAAGCAGGAAAGCCTGGCAGAAGGAACAGCAAGAAGACTACTAAACTTCTAAAGTGACTAGCTTTAGTAAGAACTTTTCAACTTGGTAAAAAAACCCCCACAGCTCAAGCTAGAAATGATAGGAGTGTTTATAGCAAGAGGTGACATTGAAAAAGTGATGGGAATGCTTCTGCACTGTTTCTCAAAATATAAGGAGTGAGGGGTACTGCAGCAGATTCACAGGAAAGGGCAAGAAATGCCACTACATATAGCCTACATAGATCTTGATAAACTTTTTTCTTTAGGATAATGTGGCAGATCAATGTATAAAGAGATGCAAAGAAAACTGAGGGCATTTCATGGAACATATGTCTAATCTGTCTATACTTCAGTGCAGTAGTCTGGATACAGCTTCCACAGCAGAAAGTGCTGCTTCATACTGGTCTTCAATCTTATACTTTTTACAGGCATCCACTTCGCCGTTAACAAGGGCAGGACACAGTCTATGACTGACTCTTATTCAGAGCAGTGGTTTTTCTACGGCTGTATGCTAACATCAAGGCAGCATAAAATTCAAATCATATTTTAAATTTATAGTGTAGTACCTCACTATTGTTTTGCTGGTCTGTAAGATTAAGTTCGGTTAGGGAACAGAGTATTAGTCATGGAAAGACAAATCTTAGATTGATATAGCTGCCATTAATGTCAGCAAGAACAGAGTATGAATCAGCATTTCACACTGCAAAACAGAGCTCCAAAAAACTTTCTTGTCTTTGCTGCAAATACTTCGTATCACCATGGGAAATCTTAACAAAATTACAACATATAAACATCCTACCCACTAACATTTGTTCATCAAACTTATGAAAGTCTTCTGTAATGCAATCAAAGTAAGATGTATTTGTGTTTAAAAATATTTTATTAGGAAAGACATAAATTGATTGAGGCTTTTAGAAAATTATTTTTCTTTCACACTTTTGTCTTCACAGTGGCATCACTGAATCTTGTAAAAATACATTTTTTCACAACACCTGTTTTGAATTCCTTTCTCTGGAAGTAGTGAAGAGCTAACAAGATAGCTTGGAAGTGATGGAATAGAGAAATAAGAACAGAAAATGTTCCTATTATCACAGGTACTAAAATACTGTAAAATCAGGTGCCACCTCATGCCTCGAAGAATGTCCAAATAAGCATGTTTCAATGAAAGGGATACTGAACATGCTCTACTGTTGTTTAAGGAGTCTGTAGGAGAAGCTCACATTAGGCAGGAGGATCACTCCAAATACCATCTGATAATAAATGTAAATTTGGACTTTTGGAAGACATCATATGAAAAGGGTGAATTGCACTCAGAGTGTCCTCCAGGGATACTGTAGACAAGATATAGATATTTTCCTGAAAGATAAATAATTCTTTCAAAAATTCTTTCAAAAGTAGTAAGAAGTTCAAAAGAAATGCTGAAATGGCCTGACAAAGCTTTAGAGCTGAGTGGAACATCTGCTTTCTTCACAATTTAAGAGGAGATAATAATAGAGAAGAAAGACTGCACATATGTTTCAAAAAGCCTTTGAAACCTCTTAGGCTACATGTAGCAGCCTGTGTCCATCAAATGAGTACCAGTTGTTTTCTTATGTGAGCAACTCTCTCAGGGCTTTATTTCTCTTCTGCACCCTGTCTCAAGTTCAGTGAAGTCCCACAAGAGTAACCCAGTCTTGATCTGTGCACAACATGGAAATGTGTGGTCTGAATTACTAAATGCATACATTTCTGCAGGGCAGTTGCCTTTATTTCATTATAACTTCATTTTATGTTCCATTACCCAACAAAACTGAGCTATTATAAGTTGTATCTTAACCACTAATTTTGCTATCTAAAAAGTCTCAGAAATCAAAAGCACTCTGTCTATCAATTAGCACATAAATGAACACTTTGGAAATTAAATTTTTGAGATTGCAACGGCACTCTCTGATCTGCCCTGTCCTAATCTTAGCACAGAGTTCTCTTCAATGTCATGTACTTTGAAAAAGTTCTTGCAGGAACTGCCTGGAACCCAGAGAGTTTGTACAGAAAATACAATAAAGATCTTTTTTTTTTTTTTTTTCAGTGTGACCTGGAGATTTTGGCTTTCTATCCAGGAAACTGCTCAGGGTTGGCTGATGAGAATGAAAACTTTTACTGACTTACTATTTGTAGAGCAAATATGATTATTGGCAATAGAACAAGTCAGCTAGAGAAGGTGTTAAGAAGCCAGGAAAAAACATATCCTGTCAATAGTAGTTCAAAAAAAAGTAGAAATAGTTTTCTCATAATACTGGGAATGAATTTGAACTGGTCCATTGAAAGTCAGTTTGCTCTGTGTTTAGGACTCAATCAGATTGTGAAATCACATTTTAGATACAACTCTTTGTATGTCATTCAGTAGTCACTAATAATTTGGCCAGCATGAAACATTTTGATCATATTGCAGGAGGAAGATTGAAAACTACCTGAAGTGGAAAAACTTATTCCTTCCACTGGGGAAATAAGGGAGGAAAAAAAATTAGGTTTTGTGCTGTCATTCTCTGAGACTCCAGTTTTAATAAAATAGATGCTTTACCAACAACCAGATTTGAAATGTAGCTCAAAGATTAGATTTTTGCCGTCTTCTTCAAAAAGTTAATGTTAACAGCAATGATAAATTAGCCACATCCTGAATCCTTAACATAAACCAGAAATATATTATATTATGAAAACTAGAAAAGTAGAAATAAAATAAATTACAGAAGGACTAACTGATACTTACTATGTAGAAAAACTAATTTATGGGAAGCAGTTTCTAACATCCTATGAAAATCATTGTTCATGCCTAATATCAACAGAGATTCAGATTTATATAGGCACAGAGTAACAGCCCATAATTTTTATTAGATGCCTGAGGGCTTCTGTGTCATTCCAGAATTACACAGGACTTCTGCTGAGTGAAGGGTCAAGGTCTGAGCCCAGTGTGCTGGACTCATGCTTGCAGGTATGCCATGTTTTGCAGGCATATGCCACTGGTTCCCAATTGAGCTGGGATGAGTCTTTGAGGCAGAAGCAACTAAAGGCTAGTTGAGAAGTGCTTCCACAGGAGAAAAAGCCTTCCAGATTTTAGACAATATTGACAGAAAGTTTGGGCTGAAGTGCATTGCTGCATAACTTAACAGGAATTAAAGGTTGGGGTAGGATAAAGTTGGTCTACTACGCGAGGTCCTGAACCCATCAGTTATTGCTGTGAGCGTATATTACACTCAAAATCTTGTTTATGAACACAGCAGAAATACATCTATAAATATAATGCAAATAATTTACTGTTGTATAGTGGCTATCTTCATAATCTAGTAATTATTAATCCATACCTGAATGTTACAGAAAATGAAAGAACAGTACATTTAGAATTTGTATACACACACTTCTTAGCTTCTACCACTTTACCTGGTGTTTATGCGCACCCTTCACCTGCTCATTTGGGTCCTAACATGGGTGTTTTCAATCTGCTGACATTGGTGGGTTATCGTAGCAAGTGGCCAACACTTGAAGTCCTTTTCTGGGAGGAATGTAATGATCATTTTGATACTTAATTGCCTCACTCTGGGATATTCTTGGAGTAATTTTTATATGTTTGCTATCAAACTTTTAATTTTTTTCTTTCTTATTTGATCTACAACTCTAAGTTATGCCTGAATTGTCTATGTATGATGTCTTTTACATACGCTAAACACTATGTCTTTGCTTTCTTTGTGACATTTAAAACCAGTTTTGTTCAATTCTACATTTTTTTTTAACTGACTGTGGGTGAAAGGGGTTAATACCTATGGGATTTCAGTACTGTGTGTGCTCCATCTTTTATCACTCCATGACAGACCTCTTTGCTACATCCTGTAGCTTCACTTCTTAACAACCTGCTCTTGTACCAGGCCTGCATTTATAAAAACCTCATTCTACATAGAAAAATTGGAAGCTGCTGTTACCCATGTAAAACTGTGGCTGTGCCAAAGATGACTCTTTATCAGGGAGTGTAGTGATAAGACAAAAGGGAAGTTTCATACTGAAAGAGGGTAGGTTTAGATTAGTTATTAGGAAGAGATTCTTTACTGTGGGGCTGAGAGACACTGGAACAGACTGCCTGGAGACTGAACTTTGAGCAACCTAGTCTAGTGGAACGTGTCTCTGCCCATGGCAGAGACATTGAAATTAGATGATATTTAAAGGTCCCTTCTGACTCAAAGAGTCATAGAAAATCATTCTACAATTCTATGAATCTATGATCCTATGAAATAAAATAAATTAGCTATAAACATCGGGTCAGTTACAGAAATTATTGTCAGAGCTAAAACAAGACAAAGCTGCAACAGGTCAAGAAATTTTGACTGAGTATGCCTATCAAACCTTAACCCTGAGACTGCACATTCATTACAAGCCTCTGGCCCATTGAGAGCAACGGCAATATTGTATTACAGGTTTCCACGGTTCCACAGGCCTGTGATACAGCCCACTTCATAGAAATTGTATGAGGCCCTGGTTAGCACTGCACTAGCACATCTGGTTCCAGATCAGGAGGAGTCCATCTCAGTATGAAATCAGCCAAATTCATTTACTCTGTCAGGGCTTAGGCCTCTTCTTACTCATGTTAACAGAAAGCCTTTTATTAACTTCAATTTCAACTGGAGAGACTTAGAGAAACTTGGCAGTAGTATTTACTAACCAATTTTGCACTAGTGTAGTGAAAAATAATGAAGAGTTATTTGTTGTCCACAGTCATAAAACTAAATCACATAATAAGCAGATCTTAAAGGATTTCCAGTAGTAACTAATGTGTGGAACAAGCCTGAAAATGTTTTAAACTTTGAAAATAAAAATCTGACTGAAAAAAATCCTTAAAAGGTTATAAGATCTTAAGATGCTAGCATAGGAAAATAATTTTTACATATTAATAAAAAAAAAAAATATAAAGACATAATAAAGGACCATGTCACCACCTGATTTAAGTCTTTATTGCTCAGTTAACTATATGGAAGTATCATAGCTCAAGAGATGCTCTAAAAGTATGTCCCAAAGTATTCTATATTACTCCTTGATTCTTTCTGTTCCTGTCTAGGGAGTCTGAAAATCCATTTCTATGATAGTCACTTTTCAAAAGTTTATTTTAATTTCATACAAGTATTTTACATTTCTTCTTGACTAACTACTCCTTTTCCAGTGGATCAGAATTCCTATGCAACTGTAAAACATAATTAAAATATGTTGCTGTAAACAAAAGCAGTCCAACTGGGTGTTCCTGTTCTATTCTTATGCCTTCAAGTATGAAGCAAGTTCAAAGCAATCTTTAGCTGTCTTTCATTGCTTCACTGGCATTCAGATAACAATAATACATGAGTTGTTTGCTAGCATATTTTTTATTCCCTTGTGGATGGAAGTTTGGTGAGGAACACAAATCTCATTCCTTCTACCTGAGTACCACTGACATAAATGATAAATGTAGCTTATAGATTAAAATTACCAAAGTACAAAAAATCTAAGTAGAACTACACTTACACATAAAAATGTGCCATCTTTACATTGGTTTCTGCCAGAAGAAATATATGAGTGAAGTTCCAGAGTTTAAATATTTGCCTGTTGAGGTGAAAGCAGAAAAAAATTGGAGTTTCTGATTGGCTGGAGTGTGTGCTTACACTGCATCTCTAAGACATCACCTAGAAATGTTTGAATTGCAGCAATTCCCAAGACACACTACCAGGCTTCCAGGCTGCTGTAGTTCTTCTGAGTGCTGCTTCCAGTTAAACTGCGCTTAAACCTCCCTTAGATGGGTTTTAATCTTTAGAGGGGTTAAATTTCCCTCACTTTGAGGGACTGAATTTACCTTGCACACTGGTAGAGGTTCAGTGGCCTGCCCTACAAGCTACAGCCAGCTGCAGCATCCATGGGGCACACACAAGCACTGGTTGCTCACTCTGTGGGCAGCAAATTATATTTAGTATAGAGGACAAAATCTTAACATGAATTCTGAGCATATATATAGGCATTTTATATTATTTTTTCTTTTCCCTTTTCCTCTTTGCTGAATCTGCTCAGACATTTAATGAACATAATAGAATTTTAATTCAAAATGAACTTTTAGATAAAAGTTTAAAGCACTTTTCACACAGGTATCACAGGTATCACAGGGTATCGGGGTTGGAAGGGACCTTGGAGGTTACAGCAAACTTTTTAAATGTCTATTTAAAAGCTTTACTGTGAATTAATTTGTATCTACTTACCATTGGTATCTATCTTACGTATGTATTTTCAGCGGCTCTTCCAGTCATTTTTAAAAAGCCAGGGACTGTGTAGTCACAGGATCACAGGATGTCAGGATGTCAGGAGTGGAAGGGACCTTGGAGACCTTCAAGTCCAACCCCCCTGCCAGAGCAGGATCATACAATCTAGCACAGGTCACACAGGAACGCGTCCAGGCAGGTTTAGAAAATCTCCAGAGAAGGAGACTCCACAACCTCTCTGGGGAGCCTGTTCCAGTTCTCTGTGACCCTTACTGTAAAGAAGTTCCTCCTCATGTTAAGGTGGAACCTCTTGTGCTCCAGCTGACATCCACTCCCCCTTGTCCTATCACAGGGCACGAGTGAGAAGAGGCTGTCCCTTTCCTCTTGACATTCAGCCCTCATGTATTTATAAACATTTATCAAATCCCCTCTCAGTCTTCTCTTCTCCAGACTAAAGAGCCCCAGATG
>JANHFX010020637.1:96341-116361 GCA_027560015.1 Chloroceryle amazona | reverse complement strand
CATTCTACAGTTCAGAGAGGGAAGACAATATTCAGGATTGTTTGTGACTTCAGCGTGTCGCTAGGAATAAGGGACAACCACCAGGGAAGCTCACAAACTGATGCTAGTTTTGAAGTCAGTATGGTTAAATTACTGATTTTTGATCTCCTGAGCACTTAGAGGTCAAGTGGCATATTTCATCCCATGAGAACATACCCTTGTGCTGCAGGGAAGTGCAGCAGCCAGCTAGCTGAGGGTATGAAGAATGCCATTAGATCAACCAGTTGCAGTTACCTTGTGATGTATCTACGACACCTACTACAATGTTTCAAACTCTTTCAGTGTCTAATCCTCCCCTTCTAGCCTCTAAAACTAAAAATTGTTATTCTTGCATGTATGTAATAGTGACAAACTAAGCCTTTTCATAACATTTGCTGTTATGCCACCCGTTATATGCACAGTATTTTTTGGAGAAACTGGGATTTTGAATAGAAGAATTTTTTCCTCTGTAGACTCAAATTCCTTATAATGAAGTGCTTGTTGAAACTGAGGGTTAAACCTTAAACTAAGGTAGTGTTGCCTTGCTCTGGTATCCTGCAGCAGACTCATCTGTCTCATTGTGTCTTTGTCCCAAGAGAAAACACTGGGGGAAGAAAACAGTTGGCCAAGCTTTTAGTCTGGCATGTTAGTCAGTGGGGTCAAAACTTCTCGTGCACAGAATTTTTCTAGGGGTGTGCAATAAGACACTTATACTGAAGGTTTTGTGTGTGTGGTTAAGATTGAGGGTTTTGAGAAAGGTTATGCATTTTCTATTGGTTTTAGTGTAATAAGTATTTTTTCTTGAAGAACCCCCCCCAAGCCAATTAAAAAAGCCAAAGAAACCAGACAAAAATTAACAACCCCCAAACCTCAGAGGGAGTAATGGTTCCTTATATTTGCTCTACTACCCACAAGATGGCAGTGTAATACTACAGAAAGATGCTAAATGTGATCTTTCCTATGTGTGGAAGATGACTAAAAATCTCTGTTGAAGCAGCTGCAGGCAAGATTAGCATATGTCATTTGGGGCTCTGTGTGAAAGCAAGGCTTAAAGATATATAACTAATAATGATCAGTGAATGCTGCTATCAAATGTATGCTTACAGAACCTATGGCACTGAATTTCTTTCCTTAAATCCACCACAAAATCTGTACGTGGTGATCTATCACGGAGAGATCAAAAGATGGTCCTGAGGCAAAGATACCACATAGAAAGCAGAAAACTTGCTATAAACTTCTGACCCAGTGGACTCCATGTGCAACTGCTGATTTCCACTAAGTGAGGAATTTGTGTCTATTTTATCATTGGTTTCATGTGATATTGCAAAAATCTTAATGCTTAATGTCCACCTCTAAACAAAGTGAAGACTGTTACATGCTGCTGAAAGACTGAGCTTGAACTATTGGCGGAAGTGAGATTTGCAGTGAAGCATAAAAGCTTGAAGATACATACTTCAAACCCTAAATATTTTGTTGCAACTCCAAATATTTTGTCAGATTTCTAAGGTAAAGAATATTATTGAATAGTATGTGTTATTTCAGCTCTATTTCCCTTTATATTTATAATACTAGAGCATGCCTGTTGTAGTTTATAGTCAAAAATGTTTTGTCTGCAGAGGCAGTTCTGAGAAGCTGATAGTTTTGTAAGCAAAGACCATATTGGTGTAAAGAATTTTTCAATACTGTGTTTACAAGTTGTGCTTGGTGACTGATGTTCATGTGCAGATCTGTGTTTAAATTATCATAAAACCAAGGCTATTTATGCAATAATAAAATTCTAATGCTTAGAGCAAAGCATGCCTTTTAACACTGCAGTATGTGTTTCTGTGGTGGTATAGAAAGGAAAATGAAAACTCATCCTGCTTATTTGTGTGGAAAATCTGGGATTTTTGCCTAAGTGATGTTAGATTTTTTTTTTCCCTTAACTGTAACAGTTCAGTTTGTGACATTACCTTGGATGTCCTTATACTTGTAAACACTCTTCCTTATACTTGTTACTTTTCTATTTGAAGCTAGCAGGGTGGGAGACACTCAAAATCACTCCTCTGAGACTGGAAGAACTCATCTGTTACAAGACTGATTTTGTTGAAATTCTCTCTGAAAAAATAAGTATATTAACCTAAACTACTCAGACTGGCTTAAGTGCTATGATGAGGTTTGGCATGAATTAAATGTACTAAAAGATTGAAAGGCAAGTAGGAAAGAAACTACCTTATCACATAGTGACATGACTCTAGAACCTTAAAGTGTTGAATATCAATATAGCAGTGAATGGAGAGAGGTGACAAAAGTTCCATTATAGGAAAGGCCTCTAATTATTTTCAGGTATCTGCTTCTTGATCATAAAGTCCTTAAATCTGTTCTGCTTCAGCTGGAGTTGAAAATCTGATTAACTTTTTTCCCCTCTGAGGAGATGAACTGGCATTTGCTGCCTGTGGAAACCATCACTGGTTGTGTTGATGGATAAAATAAATCAACACTGTGTTTTTATAATCAGAAGCTCTCACTCCCTGATGCCTAATTAATATTTGTGCAATAAAGTGTTAAATACTGGTCATTGTAAATAGTAGCTTCTGTACTGAAAGTCTGGAGTACAGGTCAACTTCTTTGGTTGTGTTGAAAGTTGAATACTTGCAGGATAAGTACCTGCTGGCTTTGATACAGCCTGTCTTTTAGTGCAGGCTCATGGCAATTAGATGTTTCTGATGCTGGTGAAATTAAGGCTTCAGTCATCTTTAGTGGTGCCTTTCTGATGAGGAAATATGGTTATCCTAGAGTCTGAATGTTGTGAAGTCCCACCTGTACGGTGGGGAAGGAAACTAATTGGCCTTTAGATCTGCTTTTCAGTCATTGAAGTACACTTGAAGGCTGCTTTTGTTTTTCCTCTGGATCCTTTTCAGTATACTTTTATTTTGGTCAGGGAAGATAGTTTATGGGTCACCTTTCAGCCTTTGGTCAATGGGTTGTTTCCCAGATCAGGGTGTTATCCTAGTTTCCTGGGATTTTTGCTTGTTTTATTACACTGAAGCGTGCTGAGGTGCAGGTGGTGTCCCCAAGCAGCAGCACTCCTTGAAAGCAAAATGATAATTCTAGTAGTACCTTTAGTTTGAGAAAATTATTTACTGTATTTCACTTCTAGTGAAATAATTCTGAGTGCTTTTGCAACAGACTGTAAGTTGCAAAAGCAACACCTATTTGCTTTTCTATTACTGATAATTCTTAATAGCTAGAGGCTTGATTTTTCAAAGTTCCTATATATTTTGAGTGTTTAGTAAATATAGCTCACCTTTGTTTTTTCAGCTGACTGCAGATAGCATGCTGAACGTGGTACAACATGAAGGGCACGATAACAAAACCCACCAAACAGCCGAAGCACCCAAATGATGGTTCCAAATGCCATAATCAGATAGAGAACCCAAATTTAAGTCTTATGGCTTTTGTGATATTTGTCTTTAACAGTTTGTGGAAAAGGCCTGTGATTTGGTTTCAAGTCTTGAAAGTTTGATTAAAAGTCTAATTTAAAAATAAAAATATTGCCCTCAGTGTGGTGGCATTAAATCTTGAAATGATGAGGCTTTAAGTACCCAAAACACGAACACTTTAAAGATAGTTCTTGCAATTTTCTGGATGAAGGCATGAGGTCAGGAATGATACACTAGCTATTTTAGGTTGGTTATTCTTTGCAGGCAGGTTTGCAATGCTGCCTTGCATGTCCTGATGTGTGCACACGTGCTTAACACAACCTTGTGGCAGCAAGTAGAAACCAAAGCATCGGGCTGCTTATAGGTTGTTAAAAGAATTTATTTTCCAAAGCACTGCCTTACTATAGATGCTGACAAGTCAGCATGGTCTTGTAAGAGTATATACACCATAGCTTTGTCCAAATTGCTTAGTAGTGTGAACATGAGTGTTTGCCTTGTTCGTGCTGTGTATTCTAAACATTGTGCCAAGCACTCTTTAGGTGCTTCTGTGATTGTATCCTTGGTAGCCTCTAGATTGCTATACTAATTTACCCTTATCAAATGATAATGCTTATCATGATTCTGTAAAGGGATCAGCAGTAGTCTGAAAAGACTTCTGGAAGAAGCAGAGACCTTTGACTTGTCACAGTCCTGCTCTTCACTCATTCTCAAGTTTGTGGTTACAGAGCCAAAGCGATGGGACTTTCAAGAAAGTATTATGTTGTGTGAATGAGAGCTTCATTCTGATCTCAGTGAGATTAGGTTCTGAATGGAACTGGGGCTGTTTAAACAGGGGAGGCATAGCTGCCTGTTAGTCACTGTAGCTGTTAATTTTCCTATGTAAAAGTTTCACTGTAATGCTGACTGGGCAATGAGACAACTCTTGCTTGGAACAGCTTCTGCTGTGATTTTTTTTGAAGCAGTGAAAGAAATAAGTATCAAAATGCAATATGCTTTGTCTGGCTTATTCTTCCTTAGTGTGAAGTATGATGATAGCTATCCTAGAAGACAAAAAGAAACAACCTCTCCCGTTGATTTGTCAGCAAACCTTTCTCTGTACCGAAAAATTATATGTAATGTGATAAGAAATATAGCTTTATTGTCTAGACATTTCTAAGGGAGGAAGAAAGCATATGGGCTTTCTGCAAGTATAAAACAATGAACGTTGTTAGAGGCTAGACTAAATGGAAAGAAATGTCTTATTTAGAGTATGAAACTCTAAGTTAATGTCCATAAAGTTTAAATTAGTTCAGACTTTTCTTATTAGAATAAAATGTTTCCTTTTAAAAAGCATGATAATCATAATCAAGACTAAATTTGTTCTGTTATTTATTTTCGAAATGATTGTACATGTTTAGCAGACTTTTGATTTAAATCCCTAGGGATATATTGGAGACAGATGTTTAGATGACCTCATGTTTAAAGTAAAGTTGTATTTGGACACTAGATTAAATTTTCCTTAAAATCTTTCCTTATATGTTAGATTGTAGAGGAGTGCAGAAAGTCTTGAAAGGTTTCATTTTTTAAAAAGTTCTTAGAGCTCAGTAGATTTTATTTCAGGGGACCCTTAAAAGCACAAAATGTCTGATTATCAAACAGTATGTTTACGAATGAAAACGATGTTTCTTGGTGTGGTGCTAAATGGAAAACAGACTGCTTTCAAAGTTCTTTGAATTCAAAAGCAAATTTACCATGTCATTTTTATCTTTCCCCAAAACCTGTTAAAGACTCTGATAGAACTTATCAGTTGAAGACTGCATAATAGGACATAACAGAGGCTCCCATTTTCATTGCTTTTTGGTTTAGAACAAGTAACAGTTTCTCCCAAGCTGCTGTTAACATCATAGTGTGAATGGCTCTGATAGTTTCATGTGACAGTGAACAACATTTTGGAAAAAGTCTTCAATATTTCAAGTCATAATTAGCAAAACTGACCCGTTGAAAATGTATTGCTTGACATACAAAAAATGTCTGTTCAGTCTTCAAGTTTATGGAGGCAACACTGGCTTTTACTGTGTTTAGTTAAACTAGGTGGCTGGAATTCTTCCATCTGTAATTGTAACTGAAGTATTGTGCTAACAGACATACACCTATTCTTGTCAGTGCTTAATTTTTTTGCCAATTACTACTTTATTATCAGAATACTTTGTAGGCTGATGCAAAGATTGCTCTAAAACATTAATCAGAAGCTTGTCGGTGGTTTCTGTTTTGTCATTTCTGATCAAGCAGGTTGGTGTAACCAGCAGAGCTGAAAATGTCTCTTGTGCTGAGTAGACCTTGTTACGTTTAGGCAGCAGATATGGTATCCTTCAGTAATCTCACTGATGTCTGCTGGGTTAGAACTGGAGTAGCCCTCTTCTAGTAAAAAAATAAATCTCTTTGTAGTTACTTGGAGCCTCTTATTTTGTGAAAGACTGGATATTGGGTGAAGATTGGTATAAAAGTCCTGTCTCTACTTTTCTACTTCAAAGAAGGATGAAGGGAGATCTCCTGTCCTGAAAAAGGACCTTGCATTCTGTCTTGTTCTTCTAGGGCTTGAAACTGAGGTGAAATATGATAGATAAATGTATATTGCATGTGGGCAGTAACTGTTTTGCACAGCATGGATCTAATCAAAGCATAGTGAATGAATGTGTGATAAGGATTTTCTGCTAGCAGAAATTTTTGTGTCAATTTTTCTTCCTGAATCCAGATTTGGGATTTAGCTGATAAGTCTGGAGAAAGAAGGAAAGTATTCTTTTAAAAGTTAATTTTAAATTAACACTGTTTTGCATAAAATTAGGATGACATTTGGTAATTCACACAAGAACTAAAAGAAAATGTGGCCTCTTGGTCATGTGAAGGGTATTTAAATGGGACTCTTTTTCTATATTTGTCTGCACAGGAGTTCCATCAATGTTTATAGATGTGGAAAAATGTGTAAAAGGTGATGTCTACCCTGTATTGAACTTGAATTCAATACTTTCTGTAATATGGTACTTACCAGAAATTCAAATATTTCTGGCAACAAGGTAATATACAGAAGGATTCTATAAGCTCTAAACAAAAGTAGGTTTTGAAAATGAATGTGAAGAAATAAGTTGTCCTGAAAAATTTATACAGATGTGTGTATCTGGAAGACTTGAGGAGCAAAAAGCAGTCAAAATTTGGAGCAGATAGCCCTTAAACAGCCTCTAAAAGTGTCACTTGTCAAAATTTAGTGTGAAGATAAGGGACAGTTTAGAAAACTTCTAAAAATGTACTGATTCATGAGTTTTATGTTAGATATTGTCTACAGAAAGATTTAGAAATGTGCTTTAAAAGTGTTGCAAGACTGAGTGGTTGACACAACACTTTCAGTTGGACTAATTTGCGTAGTCCTGCAGCCCTAGAGTCAATGCTTAGTGGTGCTGAAGTGATTTAAACTACTCTTCTTAAGCATGTGTAGTATGATTTTACCTTGCATTATATAATAGACTTTTCCTTTGTCTCCATATCAATGTACTTTCTTCAGTGAAAGGAAGGAATAATGCCTTTAAATGCTCACTATCTTCTCATATAATAGGTTATCATTTAGATAAACAATATTAGACTGTTTTTTTTGTTTATGCACCAATCTCCTTTTGCTACTTGAATACTTCCACTGAAGACTTCAGCTGGTGTGGTGAGATTTGCAGCAGTGATTTGTTGTTCCTGGTGCCTCAAGACAGACACCTGTAAGTAAAGAAGACATGTTTCCTGGGCTGCTATGGATGCTGTATGCAACTTGGGGAGAAGCAGGGACATACATAATCCTGGGAGAGAGGAGGAAGAGATGGTTTTAACTGCATTAATTGGGATTATTTTTGATTTTTCTCCTTGTCCTTTGTTTCCTTATCTGTGCATCTTGCAAAAAAAAAAGGACAGTAAAGACTAAATGCTACTCTACTACTTAGACTGAGATGGATGCATTCTGTGTGCTGAATGGGGGTAGCATCCTTCAGGGATAACCGCTGTAGTGAAGTAGAGATGGTATCAATTATTGCCAACTCCAGTCTTAAACTGGTCCTTTTCTGGTCTTAATCTTTGTTTCCTATATTTTAATTCACCTTTATAGTTGCACCTAGAACCTTAACTGCAAAACTTGTGATGAATTGAAAAACTGAGAGAAGGAGGGTTGCATAAAACCCCTTTTCAGTGGGACATCAATAGGGCTGGCACCTTATTTAATGCAACTGGAATTAGGGATAGCTTGCTTTGTCTTTATTTTGACTACAATTCTATGGTTATGAAATTAAATTCAGACAGGACTAAATCACTGTATTACATTTTGTATGGTGATTGAACTGTTTGTAAAACTTGAACATATTTTATGTGTTTGCTAATTGTTTTGTAAACCTTTCAGTATTCAAGTTTGTAGTATAAATAGTTTTGACTATGGATGAGATTTAGACTGCTTGCATTCTTAAGCAAAAACTGGGTGTCTCAGGCTTATTGAACAATTCAGAACAGATTCAGGAGATTCATGAAGCTAGTGAAAGAATTGGGGCGCTCCTTGGCTTAGACTGTAGCTCAGGAAACAAAGAAGATCATATTTTTGAAGAGTATGTTTTCACCAGGCTGCAAAACTAGGTTCATTCTTGTGCTCTTTCTAGGTCTTTGCACCTGTGTCTTAATTCAAGGCAGGTTACAGTGTCCCTGAATCTCTTCCAAACCTCTACCAGACCTTCATCAGCTATCCTGTTGTGTCCGTGTCAACACGCTGCTGGCTCTTAGGTGGCTACTCCCTCTATCTGTACAGGAATAGACCTGCTTATAGGGGGGAAAAAAAAACTAAACTGGAATAATTTTCATTTTATACTTAAGTAGTTCAAAATTTTCCTTTGCATATTGAGTAATTTTAAATAACCTTGATAAAAAAAATCCAGCATCTAAACTTTATCATAAATACTTTAGTGGTAACTGTTGTGTCATGGAGGCTAATCACAGCAATTAAGGATGAGCAGTACCTCATTCTATATGCAAGTTGAAACCTTTAGTCTTTTCCACAGTGTAATAAAATGCTGAAATAGGAGACTAAACAGAGCCTTGAGTAGTCTGAATGAATTTCTAGTTGGTCCATCTTTAAGGCATTGGACCAGATGTCCTCCAAAGATCCCACATCCCTTACACTACTGATTCTAACTCCATTAGAAATGCTAGGATTTTGTAAAGTTACTTGTAAATCTGAGCCAATCCATTAACTTGTGTCTCTATGAAATCCTGTGCAAGACTTTATCTCACCTCCAGTTGGACATTAGGGCAAAATGTTGCAAATTCACTATCATTTAAGAGAACCCAGTCCTGTAGGAAGTGGCTTTTGTGATAGCCAATTAATGGTATTTTTCTTAGAGTCCACATTCTTGGCTTATATCTGTAGTGAAAAAAAAAAAAAACAACAAAAAACAAAGCCTGTAACAGGCTGTGGAGCTCCTAGCAGAGAATTCTAGCCAGCTCTGAATTTGTACTGCTAGAATGTGCAATCTGTTAGGTACTCCTAGATCAGATGTATTATGTTTAGTGATAATAGCTGTATGGTGCACAGAAGAGCGCACACACTTTTGGAAAACTGATAACCCTGGAGTCTTGTATAATACTGTTTTCTAGCCAATAAATTTAGACCTTTGCAGGGAAAGAGGAGAGCTATTCAGATATACTGCAGACATCCTTTTCATCACTGCAGTGTTCTTTTATTTCCTGTTCTGTTCTAGAACTTTTATTCTCAAAATTCTTCTTAGTATTTGACTTCCCTTAGCCCAAGTTAAATATGTAAAGTTGCATTGACATGTATTTTGGACCAGGCTTCATTGGTCTTTTGCCAAAGATTCTGGGGTGCATGTCTGGAAATAGTTTCTTATTGTAATCAGTGAACGGTAGTCTTGCTGACTGAGGAACAGGGTTTTGTAAGCTTAGTAAAACCTCTCCTGAGTTTATCATATTAAATGAGCAAAAACCTGTCTTCTGTCTGAACCTATTTACATTTCTCTAACAGCATTGGTGTTTCAGCTTGGATTCCTTGCTTAGACTTTGAAATGTAACAGAAGAGGACTGTCAGTATTTGTCTTGGAAGCTTCTCTACGGATGTCTCAGTTATTCTTCATCATAGATGGGATTTGTTCAATTTATTCTATTGAGATTTTCATCCTGTATGTAGAGATCATCTTCAGTTGGCTTTGATAGAAGCTGAACTCTGTCTTCTAGGGCAGGATTGAGCACAAGTTTTCTTGCATTGTTCAGTGCCCAGTACACATTTATTTCTCCCTCATTTCTTGATGCAGTTTTAAGGGGCTGCCCTGACCCTAAACCGTGACAGTTGGCAGGGGTCTTTTTTTCTTATCTACAATTTAAGTAAATGAAGGATCTAAGCTTCATCCCTGTTGTAGCCAGTAAATGAATATATCCAGTCAGTTCCTGCTGATCATTCTGATGCTTAAAGCAATAAACTCAAACTTTATAGGCCATCTCTTGAAGAAAGTTCCTTCTTTACTAAGCATGAACTTTCCTGGAAGTTTCCTGTCCCAACTGTTCCTTGCTTGGGTTAGTCATATGTGTGATCTTATTGTATAGCAACAATTTCCAAAACTGAAGCACTAGAAATGGTGCTTGTCAGGCTGATATTAAATATTTTTTCCACTTAATTGCTTTTGCAAATAGCTTGTGTTATGGGTAGCGACAGAGTTACTTGTACAAAGCCAGTTTCTTTCTGTAGCCAAAGGCTACCCATGAGAATGTTTTTCTTCTTTTACTTGTTGCTGTCATCTCAGTGGCTTTTGTGTCACTATCTAGGATAAAACTTCTACAAATTGAGTGCATTTAAACTGATACATTCTTCTGTTGCAATGCTCCTTATTGAGTTAAGATGTGGTGCTATTTTTCTGTCTGGTTTTATTGTATTAGTGTCACTGTTTAGGGTCAGGGTAGCCCCTTAGACCAAGCAGACTCTTTGATGCTCACCTTTTGCAGAACTGATCCAAGGAGCTTAAGTGACAGAAACATAATTGCTTTTGGTAGTTTGCTGTCAGTTTATTGGCCTGAACTGCAGGAGCTGGCAGGATTTCTCTGTGGGGAAGAGTAGGTAATGGTTCTGGTAGTAGCTGGCTTGTTGTATCACTTACCTGTTTCATCAGGCTGAAGTGAGTGCCAAGAACACTTCTGAACTTCACCCACATCTTAACAGACATCAGCAATTTCATTTGCTTGCTCTATTGTGGTAGCTTAATGAAGCTGTTTGTCAACTTCAGTCTTTACCCATGCAGGACCTGCTTCTCAGGTAACCTGAAGCTTTAACAAATACCATTAAAGGAAGATACTTATTCAAATAATCCACCCTAGGAAAAAGGCTTTTGCTCAGCTTTGTGTGAGGATTAAGAGGGAAGAAAGGTTCCACTCCACTTTTAAGAAAGAGCTTAATAAACTTCTTTATACTGCTGGTGTGCTGATGAACATATGCTAAATAGAGTTTAGGGTCTGGGGAATGTATTTTAGGCTTCATATTGCACTTCTCTCAGTGTAGACCTGCTTGACTGGGGGGGGAACCAGCAAACAGCAGCTATAGCAGATGAGTCACTGGTTGCCAGTTTCCCAGTGCTTAAGTCCATCCCTAGAAAAAATAATCTCAGTTCTTATTGATCTGGAACACTGACAAATAAGCCATGGCATAGAAACACTTTGAAGTATGTCTCTTGCCTTTCTGATGCTGGTCATGTGAGGTCGTGGGCTGAGGTTGGAAATACAAGCGGAGTTGCATTTTTAGCTCCCATGCTCTGATTTTGATGCTTTTCTGATTTGCTGGTTGGTTAAATTTACTTTTTCTGCCTGACAGTATTTTATCTTAATTTGCTCGTAAAAGCTTTAGAGGCCTTTCTGTTCTGGTTTGCTGTATTTTGTCATCTTTGTGTCATACTTGTACTTCATTACTTAAGGTGGAGATGGCAGTGTTGTGCTTCTCTGTGGTTTAGTTTGGAAACAAGCAAATTGCTTATAAGGACATGAAGTCTGTTGTGGTGTTGCTGAGTTGATGTGTTCAACCAGGAGCCGAACGATGCGGGGTTGTGGGATGTGCAGTATTTTCTATTGGAAGTTAAGTATGCTTTATAACAAAAATACTGAAATAAAGCTCCTGGAAGTAGTTAAAGATCAGTCTGCATTGCTGTTAGAGACAAGTATGGTTAGGTGAAAAGGTCTATTATACAAAACTTGAAACAATTATTTAAGAATAACTTTTTACATTAGAATATTGCCTGTGTTCTAGATGAAAATGGAATAAACTTGGCTCTGGAGCCATTCATAGTCTGTAAGCTTCAGGCTTTCATAGTAATGATGAAAATTTTATAAACACTTAGAGAAACTATACTATTACTTAAACACTGTCACTAATGTTACAGGTGTCTGGGCGCTAATTCCCTGGCTTCAGTAAACCCCAGTTTTGTGTTTTGAAGACCTATAATGTAAATGTGTTCTTGGTGGAGCTGGAGCAGTGCCTTCAAACACCTGGAACTTTGGCCTGGTGTTTGGAAAGCAGCCAAATGCTGACCTTGGTGGTCTTGCACCTGTGGATGCAATGCCCACTGAGATGCTGTCGCCTTGTGCAGCATCTACTTGCACACTGAAGTTTGAAGATCTAAGCTCCACTGACTACTTATATCTTGGCTTTCCTGTTTTCATATTTCAATGTTAACTACGGAAGAACTATTTCCTGAATCTTTTAGTAACAGAGCCTCACAAATGGCAGGTATCTTTGTGACTCTTACAGGCTTTTCTCTTTAACCCTTTAGTTTTCCTTCCCTCTCTAATAACACTCTTACAGTCAGTCCACTTCACTGTACACTTTGATTCTAACTCTGAACAAGAATGTCCATTTGTTAATAAGCTACATCCTGGTGATTCACACAGCTATTAGAATTCAGAATTGTGTAACTCTGAGCACTTACTAAATCATGAGGAGAGCTCAATTTTCTGGGAAATATGAAGTCATAGACAGTAGAAAGAATATAATCTATAATCATTAGTGATTTATGCATTTTTGTATCTTCATTCCTCTCGAAACTCACATTAACAGTGGTAGCTTTACGAGCCCTGCCACATAAGGGTTATGCTTTTATTACTATCATAACTTACCTAGCTTGTCCTTAAGTGAAGACTGCTACTTGAGAAAGACCTTGGAATAGATGTCAAAGTGAAGCAGGGTTGGAAGGGGGGCCAAGTGTATGTTTGTGTTCATGGTGTACTGTCTACTTGTTTCTCTAATGGCTCTGATCTTACAAGGGCAGATCTGTCTGAGGTTTGTTCCTTACATCAATATTTAAAAGGTGATATAATTTAGATTCCTAGCACCGATTTTCTGTAGCTTGTCCAAGGCCCATTTTGTGACTTGAGTATTAATTAACATGGCCTTTTAAAACATTTCTATAACTTATATAATTAAAACTAATCTTCCACCAAAGCTAATGATTGAAAGCATGCCTCATGTTAAACAAAGAGATCAAAACCCAATCCAGAAATCTCTGTCATCCTTTTCTATGGCCAAGTTTCAGCTGCATGTTAGATGCTCAGGACTAGAAGCAGCCATAACCACTGTTGGGTGGTTTCAGAAGATAAGCAGTAGCTTTTGGGCATGAACTATTAATTTCCTTGTGCACTAATGTTATACTAATGATGATGTTTATAAATACTGATTTTGCTGCTCATCAAAGCATGCAAAAACAGGAGAGGAAGTATCAGGTTATGAAGATGTGCCAATGGTTTCTGCAGCTTGTGTTTATGGGGGCTTGGTAAGACTGAAGAAGGTCAAAAGTATCTAAAGATATCTCTTTTTTTAACAGTTCATGCTTGGGCTTTGGAGTAACTTGATCTTGTTTTGAAGGTGGTGTTGATGTCCAGAAACCTGAAGTATTGCATACCAAACAGTGCAAGCTGTTAATCCCTAATTAAAGATATATTTGAATTTAAAGTAGCTTCAAATATTTAATACATATTAATCTCCCTAAGTCCAATCTTGTTCTGAATTCTTTACACTTCTGATCAAGATCTTACTAACAAAGATGTAACGTGTTCTCTTGACATACTTTGCCCATTTTGATTTACTAGCAAAATGAGCTGACTGTTTAGTGGTTACCTTGATGATATGGTGCAGCTTGGCCAGCAGTATGCTGTTTTTTGGATAGAAGGGTCAAAGTTTTTCCTGTTGGAGGCAGAACATGTGTTGTGGAGCTGATGTGTTGTGGAGTTTGTGTTTGCTTGTTTTTCCTTCATGAAAATATATCGCTCTTTCCATAGGTAAATAGGAAATTCAGCTCTTGTGAATTTCTGTAAGCACACATGCAATGTTTCCATGCAGTAGAAGTACTGAACGTTAGCAGATGAAGGGAAGGTGAGGATTTGTCAACAAAATTTGGGTATGTGTAACCTTGATTGTTTAGTGTTCTTTTCTTTTAAAATGCAGTGCCTGTTTAGATCAGTAATGTATTTTAATTGTTTCCATCTTTCAAAATACGTCTATCAAGTTCAGTTTCTAGTTGTTGTTACACAAATAAACTGGTATTAGATGCATTGCTTTCTTCCTTTCAAACATACTTTCAAATTAGTGCTTAATGTGGTTTGAAGATTTTGCCAACATACTCTTCCAGATCCTTCTCTTGTATGAGGGTGGTTGATTACATCTATCTTTCTTGGTTTACAAATGCCAGTGTTTTTGGAAGAATGCAAACCCTGGGACCATTTGTCATCACACTTTGATTGTAGTTCACTTCATTATTGTATGTAGGAGGAAAAGCAAACAATTAGATGCCTATGGGGGGGAGGAGGGGGGCGGGGATTGGAGTGTCAGGGCATGCTAAACATTCTTACTGCATTGCATACTTTAACCTCCTATTGTTTTCCCCTTGCTTTTAACACTTACCTGCCTGGATGTGATATAGGTACATATATGTTTAAAAACAAACCAGAACTATTTGGCTGTAATACTAGATGTAAACATTCTTGAGACAGTCTACAGACCTTTATGATTTAAATTTAAGTCAGTTTTGTAGACTGGGTTCCCATGTCTTGGATTCTGTAATGTTCTTTCAGTTTTCATTTGAATTGGAGCTCAGTTTTAGGAGTAGCAAACTGATTATTGAAGTGCTCTATTTGTAGGCTTACTCATGGCCAAGATGTATTAGGAATGTCGGTAGGCATCATTCATCTCTTCAGCAGATGTGTTTGGAGATGCTTTGTAAGATCAGGCTGTCTATAAACCATAGTGGAAAGAAAGGTAGCTCCCCACAGTTTTGTCCTGCATCGCCTTCTGCTATCTTTCCAGTGTTAGATCACTTGACTGATAAAAGACTTGGGTTCAGCTCTTTTATGTGCCTGTGAAAATTGAAGCTTGCATTGTTCATTACATCGGGGTAGTATGTTGCCTACTTCAGGTTGTGGGGAACAGCTTATACTCTCAGCCTTAAGCATTGAAGGCCTTTGAATGAAATATTTAAGGGCTGAGAGACTGTGTGCTGCTTAAACTAAGCATGACTGTTGACTGTGGAAGAAGGAAGGAGGTTTCAATTTAAGTGTTAAATGTTTCCTCAGAGCTGAGACTATAATCCAGACTTCCTGCCTCCCACAGGAGTGCTGCTTCCACTAGCCCATAGGATATGGCCTTTGATCAAATGGATCTTTAATTATGCAAAATGAACTGGTTTGAACAGATGGGAATTTATGAACTCGCCTTCTACAGTTCTTCTATTGCAGCTTAGCATTTAGGGCAGTCTCCTGGAGATTGTGAAGGCAGGCAAGGAATGAGTTTCCCTGGCCTTGATGTTATAACTGTTACCTGTTGGCTTACGGGTACCATCACTGCCATTTCTCTTTCAAAAGAGGGACAAATGGTAAGGCATCTAATTCCAGGGTGAGGTGACAGGTTGAAAATCTCTAGTGGAAGAGATGCCTTACACCTGTGCCTGATACTGAAGGAAGTTTCTCCCCTTTCCTTGACACAGCCTAGTGCAACTCTTCAACTGAGTCCTGGACTTTGGGAGTTTTGAGGAATCAATGAATCAAGCATTATGGAATCCTACCCTAACCCACTGCATGTTGCTTGAACGTGGCAAAGAATGTCATGTAGGTGAAATGGCATAGAGCATTTCTTAGCATGATCTTTATGGGTTTAGCCTCAAAGCAGCAGTTTCAGACCCTGAAAGTGTGACATGTGGTGAGTGAGGGCATATAGAGACCAGGATAAATGCCCCTTCCTCTGATGATAGTGAGAAACTGAAACAAAAGTTACCTCAAAATGAGTCAAGTATAGCATCCTTCTGGACATGACACTTTTTCATGTCCAGAAACATGTTTCTTACTGTAGTCAATAAAACAGGGGGTCAAGTAGCATGTATTGCATCTCTCCTTCTGATAGGCATTTTCAAAGTGACATTTTGACAGAAGTGTAAACCAAAAGAGCTGTGAATTGTATTTATGGCCATTAAATTAGGCAAGGTGGCAGTTTCAGAATAAAATGTGTTCGTGGCCATTGGGGTGTACATACCACATGAGCAGACTTGGCTCCTCTTGGTCAATTCTTTTGAGTGTTTGTGGGATACTTCTGCAGGCTGATAGTGATTACTTCTGTTTTAAGGCTTCAGGAGTGTTGTTCTCTGCTTAATCTGCTGTGTATCTTCATAGTATTAGAGCATTAAGTAGTGAAGGTAGCTTACTGGAGACTCTGCACTTGTCCCTTCTTTCAGACTACTTTTTTGTCCGTCTGTAACTTTGTTTTCCAGTGACTTTGTGAACAGTCTTCTTGATTTGACTCTGTGGAAATAAAGGATATCATGGCTGTTTAGTGGCTCATATTGGATCTTCAAGTCCCCCGTTTAAATGGTCAGATTTAAATAAGAGATGCCTGAGAGAAGATACATTGGCCTAGAATCCCTCTACTGCTTCATGAATGTCAGCCTAAACTGAAAACACAAGCTTCAGTACCTTGCTTTGGCTGATGCTTAGTGCTAAAAGCACCTAGTTAACTATATGGCTTTTAACAATATGGTTCAATTAACCAATTTTTAACCAGCATTCACTATCTAAACTGCTTCAATTACTCCTTAACAGATCTTTACCTGCACTTTCATTTAATAGCCAGTTTACAGGCTTAGAAGCAAAAAACCTTCACTTAGACCCCAAGACTGACTTCTTACACCACCTTGCACCAAGCTGGGGAAATACACTCGAGTTAATATAGGACCAGAAATTTTAGGAATAAGAGTCACTGAATTGTCTGACATCTTGGTTTGCTGCAGCCCACAAGTGAACTTTGTAGGAAGACTCCCCTTTGCTTCCATGTTTGTTAGATAGCTCTTTAATGCATGAACAAGAATTTCCTTCATTCAGAGAACATCTGTCAGCTAGGGTAGAATTGCAAACAGGCTTTTGGCCTGAGCCCATCTTCCCTGCACCCGTTGAGCAAAAGGTTTTGTTTTTTAAAGTGTAAATAAGTGATTTTCAGTCCAGAAGCTGCCTTGGGCCTGCTTCCCCACCCATGGCTTTAAAAAAAAAAAAGGCAAGATTGTTCAAGTTATGTAGGTCCAACTAGGGAGCTCAACTACCCTGAGAATCATGACTCTCACAGCTTGGAAAGCATTTGCGCTATTTGTCAGTTCTCCGTTCCTGACCCCTGGTTTTGGCAGCTCTGCAGATCCTGACTGAAGAAGAGGAATGCTTTGGCAGCTCTTTGGATTTTCCTGATGCTTCTGCTAACAGCGCTTCCATCTGTTGAGTTCAGAGACTCATGCACCCTGGAAGGTATAGGTTTTGAGCTCTGGATTCCCTCGTTAGACTTGAGGGACCGAAATTATTTTTCATCAAATTTTATTCTGAATAATGTACTAAGGGCTATATGAAGATATGATGGGCAAAATAACTTGGATTATCTACTCTGATTCCTTTCTTTCCCTTAGGTGGGAAAGATGTGTATTAAGGGAGCACAGCAAACTTGTGGACAACTGAATGAAGCAAGCAGCATCTCTTATTGGACACTTCATAGTCCTATAGGTTGGTAATGGTTTGCCTTCCACCATTGCATATCTCTGGAGCTTTGTTTTTAGCTCTGTAGCAGTTGTGTCCTCAGTTTTCTTCATTAGGGCTGTTCTAAAAATGCTCTTTTTTTTTTAATTTATTTAAATTATTACTTTTTGGTATGTGTTATGGAGGTGCTGTTCTTGGGCTTATTGACTTTTCTTGTGATGAGTCGCTCACATCAGTTAGGTTTCACTGTGTAACTTCCTTAAAGTCACTTACTCTTAAGAACCGAGATCAAAACCATCCACAGAACACTATTGTAGAAGTGGCTTCAGCTCTTGATGTTTGAGCGAAAGGTTTAAAATTTATTTTGCTCATTTTTTTGAGTGAAATAGCTATAATTCCTTTTAATATCCATTATTGTGATAATCTTTATCGTGCAGTTTTGGCCATTGTTTGGTATTGTATCTTAATTGGTTTTGGATGAAGAATAACCCCTGTAGGAAGAAGAGCTGAAAATGAAACACCAGGCTCAAAAGAATGACCTATTGGTATTGCTTCCAAGCAGTGGGATCTACAAGCTGTGAAAGAAGGAAGTGGTGAAAGTCTTATCACCTGGGTCCTTTAACAGCTCATTAAAAAACAGAATAGAAACAATGACCTTGTTTCACAGGAAAATGACCCATTACGTTCCTTCTAGCTCGGTTTCTGTGACTAAGCAACCCCACAAAGTCAAGTCCCACTCTTAATTGCTCAGGCATAGGCATGCACCAATGCTCTTTCTGCTTAGCTGCTGCTTTAAGTCATTAATATATTTATTTCAAGGTATCTGAATATTCATAAGACATAGGATATGGACCTTAGATGGCAAATTGTCATGAGCTTTTTAACTGTAGTATGATTTCTCACTTTGGCACTGTTGTGAGACGTAAGAGGCAAAATTAACTGCTTGGTGTGGACCATACAGTGTTGGCAAGGCCAAAGCCCACAGCTTTGGGAGAACCCCTGTTAAATGTCTGTTCTATGTCTTGGGAACAGCAGTTAAAAAAACCTTTAAAAATCAGTACATGGCAGCAATATCCAGCTAGCTGGAAAAAGTAATGGGCATCCAGTCCTTTTGTTAGTAGATGCTCTTTGCATGTGAAATGGTAAGGTGTGGATTTTTAGGAATAAAAGGATAAGCTGTGTGTGATTTTTGTATACCTGGGCAATGTTTTTAATGCCTAAAATGCTAAGCTTTTATCTCTTAATATGAAAATGATATGCATAGTATAGTTCATAGAAATCAGACTTGCTGGTAGCTGACTTTCAGACCATCCAAGATGTTCTGCTGGAACACAGCTTGGGGTTCTGGTTTGTCAGTGTTGTTAACTTTGCCACTTTTGGTTGCACAGGCTTCTCTACCTTTGCAATATCAAATCTTTGCAAATGGGCAATGAAATTGTAAGTGAAATAAAAGTAACTTGAAAAGTTAATATATCGTGCTGTGTAGTTTAACTTTTTTGAATGTTTATGCCCCAGCATGTTTATTGGTAGAGAAATCAAACTGTATTGTAGTCTATCCTCCTCTAATGCTAGCTAGTCAAATATTTTCCTTATTTGAATTTAAATAACTTTTATGTGCTTAAAATTCTGTAATAATGTTTCAGAACTTTGTTTCAAATTAGCAAAGGACAGAAAATCTTAGTGGTTTATGTGTGTATTTTTCAAGCAAACTATGCTATACTGGATGGCTTCAACCTATCCATAGCTGTACTGGGAAGGCCTAACAGAAGTGAAATGTTATGGGACTTCTCAAAAAAAGCTTTCTCAAGTGAAAAGAAATTTTGCTCTGGGCATAAGTGAGAGGAAAAGGATGGATCCTGCTTTCTTCCCAGAAGCTGTCTGTGGAAGTCATCTGGACTACTTGCATTAAAACCATCCTCTGGATTTATCCCAGAGGATTACAGATGATGTTTTAAGGAATGTGCCTTATGCTTTATTTGCATAAGCAAGAGACTGCAGGACCCAGACACTTTATTGATGAAGATTACTTTTGAGGAATGTAAATCAGAATCAGTTGCTATAGTACTAAGGATCTAATAATTTACTTCATTTATTATGCTTTTTATTTTATAGTTATTTCATGTTCTGCAGTTCCTTAAAAAGCCTTTTTTCTTCCCATGAAGACACTTCACTGCTCAGAGAAAGTATCTTTGAAAACACAGGTTACATAAGACCCTGTTTGTGGGAACTTCAGGGGATCTTGTGCAGACTTGCTTAATCATCCTCTGGAGAGCAACAATGCTTATTTCCTGTCTGCTTCTATTGATGCCGTGCCTTACAAAGGCACTGCAGTCAGGAAGAAAACATCTCTGACCCAACAACAAAACCTCCTCCCCCTTTAAAATGTAAGAATAAATTAAAGTGTAGTAGGAACAACTCAGTGTAAATAATAACATAACCTTTGGATGTTGCACACTTGATCTATATAGCATAATGGTAAAAATACAGTGTGTAAGTTTCTGGGGGCTTCAGCATAGCTCAGTGAGAGTCTGATGCTAATTTGGAAGTAGATT
>JANHFX010020637.1:56784-90814 GCA_027560015.1 Chloroceryle amazona | reverse complement strand
CACTATTTGCTGTGTAGCTAAGGGCCCATGTCTGAAGAAAATCAGTGCAATGCTCTACGAGGAGAATCCACATATTCCCAAGTACTGTTATTTCCAATTAAAAAACCTGAGGATCTAAGTGAAAATGCAGAGACTGAGATTTGAACTAGGAACTCTTGGGCACCTTCATACAGGTGGACTTTGGCTAAAGAGGCTGAATACAGAGGAGTATGTCTCTCTTTAGCATCATAACTGAGACACACAGGTACTTTGTCAAGAGTCACGAGTTTCTGTTCCTATTTTGGGAATTTATTTTACAACATGTATATATAGAAAAGCTGGAACTACTGCAGCTAGAAATTAATTCTACACATTGTTTTTATGGAGAAGTCTTTCAAACATTAAGACTAGTTTTTGAGTACTCTCTCCTTGCTCTAATAGTCTTTGCCTGAAAGATTTCAAGTTGAGTTGTGGATGGAGGACAGATAGTTGCTGAGCTTCACAGTATTTGAGTACCTAAAGGGGAGCAGCCCTCTAAAATGCTTCTTGAGGATCTCAGTGTAAATTGCTGAGTGGGTTTAACTCTCAGATCATTGTGCCAGTGATCTCATGTCAGGGATTTTTCCCTTTTAAATTTTTGGTGTTCAGGTAACTTGCTACAATGGTACTCTTTTGCTAGGTGGTTTATCAATATTAAAGCTACCTGGTAGCACATATATGTGTGAAAATTCTGCCTAGAACTTTACCAAGATGTTGCTAAATCTATTGCTGTGGCAGCAGTTGAGCAAAGACTTGTAAAATAAAACTTTCAAACAATTTTTGTCCAAAATGGGTTTAAAGCAGTCCAAATGTTTCAAAGGTTTGGTTGATATGAAAGAAATCCAGAGTGCAAGTGAAGCTTTGAAAATTCCTTGGAAAGGAAATGTTGGGGTGCAGATTTGAATTTGATATAAAACTGCCCAGTATACATGGATTCAGCCTGCGATGGACAGATCAGGATGACTTGTTCTGCTAGACATACATACGAGAAGTAATGGCTTTAAGGGTGAAGTTACAATTAAAACTAAGCATTTGTTATGGAATTAGAAACATCAGTGCTATGCATCTGTTTACAGCATAGCAGAAAACATGTCTATGTTTTTTTTTCAAGACTATGCAGGAAATCTTTCTGTCTTTGCTGCCTTTGCTTGTCAAGCACACAGAAGTGATGTTTAAGCTTGTAGACCTGGAAGTATTTCCAGTCTCTGGGGTCTGGGTGTGTTTGACTCTGACCTCTTGTCAAGTTGCAGCAAGGCTCGAGCACAAACTAAGCCTTCTGCCTCGCCCTGTAGCCACATATCCCACCAGTGGTCTGAGACCTGGCCTTCTACCAGTTCCTTTCTCCTTCCTGCTGTCCCCCCAGGTACTATTGATTGATGGGAAGGAAACCTGAGTATGGGGCCAGATGGGAGCCAGACCATGCAATAGCTGATCAGTGTCATCTGGGTGATCAGGAGACCAAGGTACATGGTAGCAAAATGTTCTGCAGTAGGCACCCAGTTAATTAGCCTAGGCTCAACCAGAAAGTAACTCAGGAGCCAGAGTAGCTTGTCCACCTCTAACTTAAGCAGGTAGAGGAAGCTACTTATGGTGTTACTATGTATTTATAAAATAGTATGTGATCAATCACTTGAAGGCTTCAGATACGACTTCATTAAATCACTAACAGCTTTAATCTTATAGTGGAGGAGAATCAAAAGCTATATATAACCGTGCATCTTCAAGCAGGTCATGGTGAACTATTCACTAAGATATACGTCTCGCTAAGTGATACAGATGTGTTTGTGACATCTTAATGTCTAGGATTACAGATTGAATCCTTCCATATAGATGGAAGAAAAATTGTTCAAGGAGAAGCCCTTTGGTTGTAGAAGGCTGGAGTCTTTTCCACGAACCAAGCCTGTGGAAAGAACTTCATTGGCTGAGAAGAATGATTTCTGCAGGTTACATACCCAAGAGGGAGGCTGTAGTATGAATAAACAGCATAATACCTGGTTAAAGGTTAGTTACATAAGTTCATCAGGAAATCAAAGATACAGGAATTTTAGTCTTCTATGGAAGAATAATTTCTAGCAAGTTTCTAAAATGCTTTAAGATCTAAGTGATGCTAGCTAGTATTTACTGCTGTTAGAAGGCTGCAGAGATTTTCGTATGGAGGTGTTCTTAAGTGAAAAATGGGAAATTGTGTGGGGTAAAAATTGTGAACACTTTCAATCTTGGGACCAGACAAAAGAAAAAAGTTATCCATTTGAAATCCAGAGAACTTTACAATGCTGTAAGTAAGAGCAGATGTTGTAAAGTTTAGAAAATCAAGACATTATTTTCCTGTTTCCACTGAATATTTCTAAACACATAAATAAGCTTTGAAGTAGTACAAAACACTGTGTTTGTTTTTGGTGATAGCATCTTTTTATAAAAAAAGCTTTATCAATGCTTGTTTAAGTTCTAGACTAAATGATATCTGTGGTTAAACAACTGGCTGTATCTCTTGCAAATGCTGAACTACTTGCTGTGTATGAGCCCTTCAAAAGCCTATCTGATTGTTCTTCTGTATTTAATTTTAAACAGATTAAATGTTGCCTGTTTATAGAATGTAAAAGTTAAACTAATCCTTTGCAAGTTCCTCAAAAGAATACGCTTTTGTTGCTGTAAAAAGCAGTTTAAAAATCAATAAATTGTTCTAAATGACTTAGATAAGTCAGTAAAACAGTCACTTGGGTGTCTGGCTCACTTTCCAGGCATGTTTTACTTCCAATAAATGTTCAGAGGCTTTAATAAGTAAATGAATTGATATAAATCTCTATTGGTGATTATGAAAGCAACCTAGTAAAGATCATGTACATTACATCTTTTATGTAGCTCTACCAGACTCGCTGAATTGCAAGGTGTTTGTTCAGGTGAAGCAGCGTTTCCAAGCAGCAATCGTGTATCTGGGGGTACATCAAAACAGCGTGGGGATTAAAGGGAGATGGACACCCCAAGTTTTCTGAAATATAGCCAGGTAATAGCCCACTCGAGTTTGAAAATCAGTCCTAAGTGACAATAGTGTCACTTCTCAGTTAGTAAGCCCTGAAGAGACTGGCTGTTGAGATGCACAAAGGAATTGAGCCATCTACTACATTAATACTCATCATGCTATATCAATATTCCTTCACACTCAGTGGCTTCTCTTTTTATAGCACTAAGGTCCCTTTGAAAAGGGAAGGGGAGGAAATGTTTTCTTACTTTGCCATTTCCAGTGTAAGTTTCCTGGCGAGCAGACTGGTACACAAACTTGCTTGAAGATAAACTGTCATAGCAAGTGTTTCTAGTGTAGTAGCACATGCAGATTGGTGACAGTAGGCTCAGGTTTTGTGACAGCTCAGTTCTCAAAGAAAAATGCAAATATGTGAGCCCTGTTTTGCTGCCAGAAACAATTGTGATTTAATATAGAGTCAGCTCTTAATCATCTACGGTAACTCAGAGAAGAGGAAGGTTTGGAATAACCCAGTAAGTAAAGCCCCAGGAAACAGGTAAATTAAACCCCAAGAATGTACACTGAGGGCTTAATGGAGCAATGAAAGAAAATCTTGTTGACCACACCAGTGCATAAAGATGAGATGGAGGTCAGCACTGGAGCACTGGAGCAGCTTTTCTGGATTAAGGTGGTATTGGGACCTAAACTGGCTCAGACCTAAATTAGTCTGGAGTCTCTGCAGCCCTGCTCAGAGATGAGACAGCTGAGTGGTTATTGACTCTTGCTGTCAGTACTGCTTCATCACAAGGCTATGTTTATTGCACCAGTGAGAATACAGTGCATAGAACACCAAAAAAAAATGAAAAATTAGTTTTTCCCTTAATGTAATTATTCCATCAATAGTCTTAACTCACAGTATATATGAAATCTGCATCTCACACAATTGAGGTGTGTTGGCAGACTGCATTTTACTTGAATTTTTAATTCAATTATCTACTTTTCTGAAGCTAGATATTCACCAACCTGCAAGCAGCAGGACCTTTCAATCAAATCATCCCGTGCATTCTGTTACTGACCTAGTCATATTTCTGTAGTTTCTATTTCCATTCATGCTTAGTCCTCTGAGAACACAGCCTTACTGATATTTCAGGTGGGTCAAACCATGGCAAGTGGCTTTCACTTACTAGAATTGTAAGCTCCTTTGGTCCCTCTTTCCCTTATGTTTGTAGACTATTTAATATTAGGATTGCTGAGTTTGAGTTGGTGTTTTTACTGTAGTCTGTAGACAGTAGCATAATGAAAATAGTACAAGCAACCAAGCTGACTGAAGACGTGAGTGAAGCACAGCTTGTGTTGCATATGCCAACTTTTAGCCTTCAAAAGGTAATTGAATTTGGCCTTCTGAGAAACTAAATTTTGTGTGTTGAGCTATAGTGATTAAAAAGGTTGGAAAGAAGAGGGTTCAGAATATTTATGAAAACCATGCACTACTTGGAAAATCTCCATCCACTGTATTTAAAATTATTTTTTGTAACTGGAAAAGCTGTATAAGCAATTTTGGAGTCACTTTGAAATGAATAAATTCTATTAGCATGCTTTGTCTCTTCTTCCCTGAATAAGTTCTTTGCATGATTTACTCGTTTTCAGAAAATAAACTTAGAACTCATATGTGGACTACATATTGTTCCCATTTATTAATAGTCCTTTTCTCACCTTTAATATTGACAAACAAATGTGGGTCCGTGGTCATTAATGGTTTTACAGGATGTTTTAGATATATAGTTACTGCACAATAGTTGGTTGTAATAACCCCTCCATATTTTAGTAATTTTAAGTGCATCGTTGCTGCTCCAGGAGGTAGGATTATTAAATTGCAATGGTAAGAGCAATCAGACTAAGTTCTGTCAGCTCTGCTGCTGCAGAAGGGGAGTGCAGTAGAGCATTTTCCTGTTTCTAGTGTGTTATAGGAGATATCCTCAGCTTCATGTATGTATCACACTAATATTTACACAGGAGCAGAAATAAGCAAAGATGTCACGTGTAATTCATACTGGTGTGTGGAAGTATGGAATTTCTTTTTGGCACAACCCGGATTTCATCGCCCCATGCCATGTCTTACAGTGGGTAACACATTCACTCTTTCTGCAACAAGCCCTGCTTCTCTCCACTTTCCCTGGAAGCATTTTCTTGTCATTCTGGACTGTTCTTGTATTACCCTTCCATATATCCTATTACTTTCAGCTCTTGTCTTGAAGGACATCTCTGAAAAGCTTCCTGTGCAGAAGACACTGCTGTGACTTTTGAGGACTCTGCTACAAGTAAACTCTGTGTTATGTTTTTCATTACCAAAAATCTGGGCCTCATTAAACTATAGGGTAAATTCATGAAGAATAGGTGGTAAATATCCATATTCTTTCCTTGACCCTTAACAGTGAAGAGATTAATTACTGCTCTAGCTTAGAACATTACTATTTAATATATTTTTTCCTGTAATGTTTTCCCTCCTTACTCAGGAAGGACTTTTTGGTTTTCAAGTGTGACTGTTAGGTATCGATGGGTCTTGGCTTGCTGTGAGCTTACAAACTGATTTTTGGTATCGTAGGATGGGGTTTTGTTTGTTGTCATGACTGTGTGCTGCCTAGACAGCTAGAAGAAAATAATTTTAAGAAGATAGAAAATGGGAAGTTTTAAGGCTTATTAGGAAAAGCAAAGAGATGGATGTGTGAGGAGGAATGTGTGTCAAACAGAAGGGAGATTGTTTTGAAGCCTAGGGGTTACTTTTTTCCTCAGAAGGGTGAAGATAACTAAATCTGGGTACATCCCACTGATCAATGGATGTAATTTGCAGTTGCACTCTTAAGAAGGGTTGGGTTTTTTGTGGTTTATTGAATAGGAGTGTGAAGACATTTGCAGTTGCTAGGTAGGAATGGGAAAAAGAGTCAATGGGGTAACAAAAACCCTAACAACATCTTGTCCCTAATATTTTGTGCATTTATTTTGATCTGCTTGTTTATTAAACATATTGGACAATGTATGCAGTCTAGCAAAACTATTATGAACATGCTGCAATTAACATAATGTTTGTAGCACGCCTTAACAAAACTTGGGTTTACTAAGTCAGAAAACTTAAAGCCCATCTTGCCCTCTTAAAATTCCTAGGGGCAAAAAATAGCCTCGAAAATGACTGAAGTCAGTCATAAAATGTGAGCCACTTCAGACAATTGGGGGTAATTGATTCCAAAACCAAAAAGCCCTTGTTTGAGAACATCTATCTGGTAATTCCCAGTTGTTCCTCTCAGCTGGACTGTGTTAGAGGGTGAGGGAATTTCTGCAGGCCCAGATCTTCACCAGGACTCCCTGGTGAGCACTGCTCTGGTGTTCAAGGTCTCTCCATTCACAGAGGGAAGATTCCAGTCCTAACTACATCAGCATATTGATGCTATAGCATTTCATCCCAACTCCAGAGCACCCTTTGGTTTTATTTGTAGAGATGGAGAAAATGGTGTTAGGGCTGTAACATTGGACTAATTAGGATCTTTAAGATGGAAACAAGTGATAAATTCCTGGTTGTTTACTGATAAGAATATGGTATTTTATACTAATGAATGTGGTGTATTTTGATACTTATATATAATTTTATACTAATGAAAATGTGCTATTTTATACTAAAGTTACGAGCCATGACCTTCTGCATGGGTATACTTTGCTGTAGTATTTGGGATAACAAAAGAGAATATAATGGAGGTCATCACAAGTTATTGAATTTCATTTTTTGATAGCACATCCCTGGGTTGCCATACAATTCCTCCCCAAGTATACTGGCTAGAGGAATGATGTTCGTTCTCAGTTGCCAAAGCTTTTATATACGCCACATGGTGATACCAAGGTGACAAATTGCTGAGTCATCTGATAAATTGTATTTACATCCACCTCTGACCACCTCACCTGCTTTCTGCTACTAATCTAGCTCCACTGGGATTTATTTGACATTCCGAACCTTGGAGCAGCTTCAAACATCTGTTAATTTAAAAAAAAAAAAAAAATCAACCTGCCAAAGAAAAATTTCCTGCCTTTTTCCTAGCTGATGAACAACTCTGCCTCCAAAACATTCACTGGCCTATGTAAAAGAAATGGCCAATGGTCAGCTGTACACCCATGGCAAAGTTTAGTGTTTTACAACCTATTTGGGATGCTTCAGGGAGATACACAGACTAGGGCTGTCATGAGATATTCAGCTTAAAACCTGGATGTTTTTATTTATCACATTCTGTTGGATGGTAGCTGATTTTAGTCCATATGTGCCACGTTAGCTTCTGTGCCTGCTGATGGCAGTAGGAACAGTGTTGGGCTGCTGAGAACTTGAAAAAGGCTTTGGATATGGTGCAGATGCCTTTGCTGGAAACTGCCTTGTGATTACTTGGTGTTGAAGTTATAGTGGTGTTTGTTAATAATATTCTCAAAAGGCTTTATGGCTGTCTAGTCTTTGGAAGAATAGAATTCTAGCAGGACACTAGATTGGCAGTTTTTGTGTTTAAGTTCTGATGGCTCCGTGTACTTAATCGTAGACTATATATTTAAACTTTACATTAGGCATTTGCTTTAAAAGTATCCTCTGAAATAAGAAGTTACTTGGCTTTTTGAGCAACCTTCTCAACCGTAGTCTCTGTTAATGGCAGATGGTTGATTTCTAGGGATACATGGAACAAGTGGCTTCGCAAAACAGTTAGATATTTGCAGCTGTATTTAAAAACAGACTTTATGAACTGCTTGTTTAATGCTACTGAGGAGAAGACCTAAATCCAGGACTTCTAATATGAAAATGAGAGCAGCAGTAAATATGTGGAATGGTCTGGCATAGCAGCCCGACATCTGCGGTCTGAAGAGTTGGCCAGGAAATACACTGCAGCAGGCTCTGCTTTACTGTCTGCAGTATTCCTGGCTCCAGAATTATACCTTACTCAACAATAAAAATTCATAATGCAATATAATATTTGGTAGTTACAATTATTGTGAAAATTTGATCACATGTGGAAGTATTTCATAACCATTTGCAAACATCTCTTTGCTTTTAAAAATGTGCTTGCTGATTTAAAGTATTTCTTATTGCCTAATAGGGAATGCATTTCTAAACTACTCAAAATGGTCAACCCATCTCTTCAAACACACTTTGAAGAGATCACCATTGCTGTGACTCGCCCAAAATCTTGTGCTGTATCAAGCTGTTAAATGAGGCCCTTGCCAGCTGAACGCATTCTACTTCAAATTGTTGGAGATACTGGAATGTAGAGAAGTATCAAAAATGAGTCACTTGAACGGTAGAACTACTTAACACACATTTGCCAATAGTCACTAGAGGGAAGACACATTTTTTCCTTAGTAAAATGTAGTTACTGTGGAAAATGCCAGACCAATAAAATAAGAAACTGATGTTTTCTAATTGATTTGTGAGAGTACATTGAGAAACTGTAGAAATTGCTCATTATTGCTGCTAAATACATCTAAACTTATAATGGAGACTGACAATAAATAGCAGCAGTGATTCCAAAAAAGAATATTGGAATGTTTTTAGAATTAGTTTCCATATGAAAAAGTAAATGCTGTTGTGGCAAGAATGGGACTCATCGGTAAGAATTTTGTAAATCTGATTTTTTTTAAGTATCTGCCTCCAATGCCATTCCTGATTGTGATGTACTTGCACAAAGCCTTCTGTATTATTCAGAATCAGTTTAATGTAGTGAATGGTGCTTAAGATGCTTAGGGTCTTGACCAGGTGAGGGTGGTGAACACTGACATTAATCAATCTTTTCCTTTAAAAAGAAGGGGGAGGGGAGCATGGAGGTAGGTAGTAAAGTGAGTAGAAAATATGGGCTAAGATGCAGATGGAACAGAAAATGAGTATGTTGTGGTTTTTGTTTTTCTTTCACTTCTGTTGATAAAAGGTCCCCTGGGATTTAAATATCTTAAATCTTTTTTTTGGTCAAGGTTCATATTTTCCTGATGACAACATGAGGGAGTAATTGGCATATATAAGGTATCACTTCTGTGAGGACAAAAACCTTTCTTTATCTTTTCAGTATTTGTCAGTGTGCTTTGTGTTTCTCAGACTGTTGTCTTATCCTTGCTCTGGTTTTTTCATTAAGTAAAAAACATCTGGAAAGGCAGTAAGGAAAATAAATTCTGAATTATTTTAAATTGCATACATGTAAACATATGTTTGCACATGTGTATATACTTCTATGCTACCATCCCAAAGTTAAACATTCTAATGCACCACATTATAGAGCGATGTAGAACTTTATAGCAGTGTCAGAGTTGAATTGCCAAGTGTTTTCCTTCCCTATTTATCATACCTTTTGGAAATGGAAAGGACACTTCTGAAGCAACTTCGTTATTTCTAGAGATCAGTTGCTGGGATGTTTTTTGGTGTGTTGTGGTTTGTTTATTTATTTAGATTTAACATATTTGTACTGTTCCTGGAAATCAGGAGAAACACTTAGCTGTTTACTTAATTGTGCTTTTAGCCTGCCATGTGGCAGCAGAAGCAAGGAAATTTCACATTCTGCACTCTGCTGTCAGTTTGAAAAGCACATCAACAAGTACGAGGTATCAAATTTACATGTCTGTTTTTCCATGGCAAGTAAGGCTTACCCGTAGTGTAACAGTAAAAGAAAAATGAGGCAATGAAAACTGTTTTGAATATTAGTATTAACTTATCTGCAAATAGTTGTTCTTTGCTTTTTTAATCATTTCTTTCTTAATTATTTTATGTTGAAATATTTTCAAGTATTTGATAGAAGAATCCCTAAAATCTGAGCTCTCTCTCAGCTAATTTAATGGAAGTCATCAACAGGTTAACTAGTTCTTCTTGATGCACTGTAATGTAATTGAGAATGTTACTTGGTGCATCATCATCCTAAGCACCGCGTGTCCGGGACGTGCGTGTGTTTATCACGTTGTCTTTCTATTCTGGACCATTTGCTTCTCACTCTTCTCCACTGGGCTTGCCTTTGCCTCGCTGTGAATGGGTGGGCACAGTTGTAGCATAACCTGTGGGATGAATATGTGCCCGCTTTTAACAACCTTCCTAGGAAGCTAGCTAGATTTAAAAATACTACAACTCTGTTCAGCTGAAGTTTGATGTTAAATGATTGCTATCATCTTAATTTTTTGCTAACTCTGTATTGGAGTTAATTGTAGATTCCTGATGTATTTGTATTTTGTTTTCTTTTTTCTTCTGAGAGAAATGACTTTCTTAGCTGAGAGCAACTGCTCACCCCAACTCCTCAGCCCTGACACCCTATCTGCCCCCCCACAAAAATAAGTGAAAAAAAGAGGGTAAAAGTGCAGCAGGGCTAGCAACAAACTGGGGGGGGGGAATGAAATGAGAATGAAGGGGGAAGAAAAAACCTGTTCTTGGAACTGCTTATTCATTTTGCTTACAAGCTGCTCTAGCCTCTGTTAAAGCTATTAGAATGTAAGTACATTTGTGACTCCATTAAAATGTAAGTCCATTGCAATTATATTTATTCAAATTGTATCCCCTTGCTAAATTCTACTTATTTTCAAATACCTTCTGTGTCTTTTGGAGTGGAAAGCAATGAAATATTTTGTTGACAAGTGTTGATTTAAACTGTTGGGTTAGAGGTATGTTAGAATAGTGTTGTTAACAAGTGATGAACCTTTTATTTTGATTATTATGTCTTTCAAAAAATATACTTGTTGCTGTTTGTTTAATGAGTCGTAGATTTTTTTTTTTCTCAAGCAGCAAATGCTGAAGGATCTAACTTGGATTTTTTTCTACTTTGATGTCAATATTTAAATGCCGTAGTACTAGGGTTAGAAATACTGTGCAAGAGTCTTTACACAAATTCCATGTTTCATTGCATGGAAACACAACATTCCATTTGTATATTTTGAAAATGCCTTTTTTTGTACAGGTAAGCTCAGAACTGTAACTGCAGAGTCCTCCCTTGTGAAGTCCTGTTAATAAATATGTTTGTTTATTAATTTCGTTCCACGGTCGGATGATTGCCTTCAATTTCAATAGGTGGTCAGGTAAAAAGCAAATGGAATTATTTCTTTAACATATTGTGGCTTTGGAAGAAGAGGATGGGGATATTTTGACAATAAAATGTGTGGCATTTCCTGTTGGTTGAAATCTTGGTTTGCTTACTAAGTTAATATTTAATGTTATCATTGGCAAGGCAGACTTCTGTAGGAAAATATCAGTGTGAATTTTACTAGGGAGATGGGAGTACAGGCCATAAAAATTCTCAGTTTCCCTTTTAAAAACTTAATCCATTTGTCCAACAGGAATGAATACAGGAGGACTAGAGGTTTTGAACTTCCCTCACATCTGGGTATAGCAGTGTATTTTGACTCCAAGCACAATAAAACAATCGTACTTGCTGGTGGTATATGACATAATGACCCAAATATGTTTTTAAAAAAATCATTTATTGCTGTACATAAACAGCTAAGTTAGCACAAGGGATGATAAAATAACATTGGTAATTCTTCCTTTAGCTGGAAACCATTGGTGGCCCATTAGGATTCCAGATGTAGCCATGTGTGCTTTTCCATTTGTTTTCTAATGTCTAGTGCTTGGGCCCTTGGTACCTTGACTGTGGTTGTCAAGTGTGTTGGCTTTTCAGCTTGAGGTCTTCCTGGAGAAACACACTGGCCTAGCTAATAGCTATAAAGCAGCTTATTGTCTTGGGCCTAGTTTGTTGGGACTAGCCAGAGTGAGGGCAGCTTTCTGTCAAAGGTCAAACACCAGCTTGACCGAGTTTTCTACGGTAAACACTTAGAATTGGAACTCAAATGCTAGATGTTAAAATGTCAGTAACAAGATGGTTTAAAAGATTATTTCAAAGATGGCAATCTGTGACAATTCGTATCTGCTGACGTTTGGGTAGTGAGGTATTATGTGGAAAACATTTTCTGATTTCTTTGCAGGCAGTGGCTTAAAGTACTAAAATAGAATAATGGAATAGGAAAAAATTTACGGGAGAAAGTAGCAGTGATGAGCTCTCTTTGCCTGAAATCTAAAATAAAACCTTCACTTTGTTTTATTGATAGTCTTGTAATGTTGATTTAAGACACACACTTGAAGCATCAAGCTTACATTAAGCAAAGGCAGAGAAGAGATCTGCTGGTGAATTAAGGTCGGTGTGTTGGTACTTGTTTATAGAGATCCACACTGTCAAAATTGACCTGCTTAGTCCAGCTGAGTTTCCTGAGACTGAGTAGCTCTTACCTAGAAGTACTTGTTTATCATTCTGCCCCTACCTGGTTTTGGTAAGATTATTTGAAAGAGCACAGCTCGGTGTCAGGACAGCCTGTAGTAATGCAAATGCCTCTATTGAAATAGAGATTCAGTGGCCAGGTAAAAAATATATTGGGGGAAAAAAACTTATAAAACAAACACATTAAAAAAATTTTATCGTTCTTTCAAGTTCATTATACATGTGTGTTTAAGTAGAGCTGAGCTTAAAACAAGGCAATCTGGACATTCCTGAACTGTTTATGAATATGCATGAGTGCATATCCTTGTTTTCATATGTGTATATATTTTCTATGATCACATACCAGTATAATACAAGTTGATTTGCATTTACTCTTGAGGTCCAAGAACACTGTAGAACTCCAAAGTACTTTGCATCATCTATAACTAACTATGCTTACCTGGCATTAAGAACATTTTGATTTTCTTAGCTTTAAATCCATGAATTTTAAATGCTCGTGGGGGCATTTCTGAAATGTGAGCAGTCTTAAATAAAGCTAGTCTTAAGTTTTCCATTACAACTCAAACAGCCTCGATTCAGTGATAACTGTCTAGCCTCACTAGTGAACGCACAATCAGCATTAATTATTCAAGATGTACAGCACAAAATCATTACCAGAGCTCAGTTGTATCTCCATGTGTCTGGGGAGATGCTGGTGGCAACCTGTTTAGGTCCTGCTTGTGGCAATCCAGATTTATGGTATTTTTAAAGCGAAACAACAGGGTTTTTTTTTGTCAGGTGTTGTGAGAGGTCCAGCTCAAGTCATGAGGCTTAATTGTGTGCCTACTGTCTTCTGTAAGATCAGTTTGAGAAGACTCAGCCTCAGCTTAGCCACAGCCTCTCCTCAAGCCACAAGCCTGTGGGTTAGACAGGATGAGAACCCTCTTATCCCCTGGCAAAAAAACCTGCAGAGTTCTGGCAGTCACAGCAAGAAGGTGGTTGCTGGTGAGTGTTTAGGTCTCATGTGCAATGGGGAATGTCACTTTCGTTGTTTGGGTTGGTTGGGTGGTTCTTTTCCTCTCTTGCTACCAGAGTAATTCTTGGAACAGAAAATGGTCTTGTTGACCATTACCAAAATACCTGAATGAGCGCTTCAGAAACAAAATGAAACAAAGCAGATGGCAGGAGGGGGTATGAGTAGAGAAAAAGGGTGGTGCTGACAGAAGGCAAAGAACTGAAAGTCCCAAGCAGATGAGACTAACCTCATCTTGTGATACAGCCATGGAAGTAATCAAGACCAGTACCTGAGTGTTGAGGGTTTTTGAGTAGAACTGGCCGGATTTCCTGCTTTTATAGCTAATCAGTACACCTAATTTATTCCCTGAGCTCTCTATATTTTCATTACACATCAAGTTGTTTACTTCAGTATCCGTTTACCATGTTTAGATTCCAAATACTGTATCAAAAGAGGGTTAGATTTCAAATGGCACAACTAAGGAGTTTATGAAATCTCCTACATGAACAAAAAATCAAAATGAAATGGAGCGAGAAGTACCTGCCTTAACAGTGTCTGGTAATGGTAATGAGTTTTGTGAGCATGTCTGGCTTCAATTTTTTAGTAAACCTGACTCTTATTTATCTGCACCATTAGATATTTGTACTAAAGAATATTGTGTGCTTTTGTGGAGTGCTACGTTTCAACTGTTCTCTGCTTGGGACATACTAAGCATAAAATTGTAATCAGTATAGAAATCTTTTTAAAGAAATTCTTCTGCTTTATAGAACACTGAGTTGTGGTGCAGTCTAATCCACTTGTCTAGCTCATTCCACAGTTGAATAAATTTGGTCATTTCTTGTACAGCAAGTCAATGCTGGAGCACTTTGTAACAGAACAATTCCTTTAGTATGTGAAAGATGGAAAATTGACCAAGTCCCAGCCCTTTGGCTTGGCAAATTAGAAGTCATGTACCTATCAGTAGATGTTATTTAAGAAGCCATTGAGATTGTGAGGTCAGCAAATGTCTTTGTAGACAATTACATGTCTTTATCGAGGTAGGCTACTGACATCTGCCTGGTTAACAGCCTCATGTACACTTGCATCTGGTGACCAGTCTGCAGGTACAAGTGTCATGTTTTGAACTGCTTCTCATAGAAGACCAAGACATTAAATCATTTAATAAATCCAAGGTGAAGGAAAGTGTTTTCTTCTGTGTTAATAGCTTTGAAACTGGTCTCCACACAGGAAAATAGAAAAGTTCTTTAGCATGACCTTACTACATTATTTAATACCGAGTGCCTCTGTGTAATTCTGTATCTTCCAGGGGAATGCATAGCCTTAAATATTCATTGAGACAGTTCTACAAGGCAATAATAAGGTCTGCTGTGATATCAAAGTAACCTTCTTTTCTGAAACCATTGTGGTCAGATGACTTATCAGGAAGTGGAACACAATGGATTGATGCCCTCCATACCAGAACGTAGCACTCTATACTATTAGGTGAGTCTGAAGTGTTAAGCAATAAAGGCTTTTTGTATCTTTTATAGCTTATTTCTGCTGCTATGCATTTTTCCTTCTCCACAATTACACTCTCCAGTGCTACTGCTGAAAGGCAACCTTAGCCTGAAGCTAGTCTCTCTGTGCTTCTGCCAGGCAGAAGATATTGAACGATTTCTGAATTGAGGAACTATTTAAATCGGTTCTCTAAGGCTTCCCATAAAAAAAGTGACTGAGACCAAGCACTGCCAGTACCACCTTTGTTAGTTGTGGTTTAAAGTGCCCACAGATGCATTTCCACAAGGTCCTGGTCTGTGTGTGCATGTCAAGTATATTGTGGGTTTGCATAATGAACTGTGTCCCTTATGTGGCTTGTTTGTTGCCCTGCTTAAGTTCTGAAACCTGAACAGGCTTAAGCAGGAATTAATTTTGCGACAGACAGATCTTGATGGGCACAGAAGTATCACCAGTAGATGGTAGAACATTAACCTTAGAGAGTTTCCTGCAGGTTTAAGCAGCTCATGAATGGAGCTATTTGGAAATGAGCACATAAAGTTGTCCCAAGTCGTCTTGTAGAAGTTTATATCCTCTGCTAGTTATTTTCTATTTTTCATGGAAACCAACACTCAATGTGTTAAATTAAGTCAACTTTATTGAATTTAAATGCCAATGAAAGGCTTTTGCCACTACTCTTGAGAGGAAGCCTGACTCAATCTGCTTTATGGCAGAGTCCTATTTTACCCTCTTCCGTGTGTATCCTGTACTTTAAGGGAAATATTTGTTGCACACTTCTATGAACTGAAGTGCAAGAAAAAAGTTATCAATATCTAGTTAATAATAAGCTATGACAGCATTTGGTGTTATTCATGGATCCAGACTGTATCTGAGATGAGAATTACTGTGCTTTTCTATTTCTTTCTCCTCCAATTTAGCTGCTTCACTCACAGGGCCCTTCATTCAGAACAGTGGAGACTTTACTTCCAATTGGTTTCTTTTGCAATGTTTCTCTGAGGTCTTTGGCTGGATGTGCATCTTGCTGCTTTCCATAGCCAAAGTGCCTTTATTGGCTCCTATTGTATGAGTATTTAAACGATGCCAATATGAAAATTGCTTCTTGGCAGAGAATATGCGGAAGGGATGTCAGACTGATATCTGTCTGGTTTGGGTTAGGTATTCAGAAAGACTTGCCTGAAGCCCACTGTATTGAAGAGTAAACAGGCAGTTCACTGCTATTTTTGCTGGAGTCTGTCCAATCTTTGTTGATGTCAAAAAAATATTAGCACTGTGGTATTTTCAAAATGCTATTTCTGGAGTGTATACTTAGTAATTATCACACTTTTAGAATGTATATACACATGTTTTTGTTTTGGCATTGGTTTAATTTGCATATAGCTCAACAGAGAAAATAGGAAACAAGAGGATGGTGTGCTGAGTAAAAGAAGAATGTCCTTGAAATGCGTATTTGCAACTAATCTAACTTTGAGTGAAATTATTCCTCTAATAATGCACTGAGCTGAATTCAGTGTTTACGTGGAGCTGACATTAAATCATCTGAATAGTTTTATATAAAATTTCCAGTTGACCTGGAAAGAAAGATACGGGAAGAATAAACACTTTGATTTCTAATAATTTACTGGGATTATATTATTGTTTAATAAAAGTTTTGTTACTCAAGTTTTTATAATTAAAGATTCGGTCTAGCAATGTACAGTAATTGCTTCTGACTCAAAAACTGCAGCCTGTGTTTGAGGGAGAACCAATTTTTTTGTTGGATTTCCAGAACAGAAATCCTAGCACACTGCTCACAGAACACACATGGTGGTGCTTCGCATTTTACACATTAAAAATGATACTCCAGACAATTAAACACTTCTGTAGACTTGTAGCTTTTGTGTTCAACAGGCAGACCAATAATAGCATAGTAGTTAAGTTATAAACATAGAATATTGATTCCTCTTATTCAATAAATGCACCTAATCACATAAATAAAAGCAACTAAAAAAAAAAGCCATAATATACCTTGGAATTACTGGGGAACCAAGAATTAGTCGAGTCACTTCAGTTTAATCAAATGTCTACCGTGCTTTACTGAATAAGTTTTTCAACTTTGTAAAATTAAGCTTAGTGGCTTTGTACCTTTGTGCTGCTGTTGGTATCAGAGGACCTTAAAAGAAAGTTTCCTGTGTAGGAATCATTTCTTGTAAAAATCTGAGCAATTTTCCTGCACGCTAATGTAATGCATAATAATCCAGGGAGTGCACTCAAGCCAAAATGCTCTAGCACTGACTCCAAGTTTGAGTTGGTGTTCAGTTGATGTGAAAACAGAGTTGGAGTGACTAAAGGTGACACATCATTTGTTTGTCATTAGATATTCTAGTTTATTGTAATTCAATTCTGTGTAATTGTGTGTCAGAAGAATAAATAAATGGGCACTTAAAAGGTTTATAGGTAAGTTTTTAGAAAGTTATGTTTCTGGCTTATTTTTATAAGTGGAATTTTTGATGCTACAGTAAATTAAGAAGTTGGATGATTTTCCTATGATATCCTATTGCACTAATACAGAATAACCTTGAGCCACAGTAGGGCAATAATTACCAAACTTAAATCAGAGACAAACTCAGCCAAACAGCTGTTTTCAGTTTGTTAGGAGATCCATTTGATTTACTCTCTTGGTCAACTTTCATTACTTTAGAAGACAAAATTTCACTGGAGATTTTAACCCTGAATTCCCAATCTTGTATGCTGCCTGCCGTAAAATTGCACGTTTGAACTGTCACATGAACTCAAAATGTGGGGGAGCTACTGTTGTCTTTTACATTGATCCAGTTTTCATCACAAGTGGCTTCAAATACTGAAGGGTGTAGGTAGAATTCAGCCTTAAACGTATTTCTAGGTTACCTTTTTCTCCTGTGACAAAGGAGGGCGAAATGTTTAAGGTTTTTATTTGTCAGCTGAAGTGGTGAATCGTATCACACTGAATATTTGGCCCACAAATTGTCATTGTTTTCGTTGTTTGTGCTCTACAAGGTCAGCACACTTCTGCTATCTCACCTTGAACTTTGATGTACTTCTCAGGTTTTGTTGCTGTGAAGTGTGAAACTTAATGCCACCCTTTACCTAGGAGTTAACTCATTTGAACTTAACCTAGGGTGGTATCCAACCCCTGTCTCTGTTGTACAGGGCTACCATAGCACGAATGTGATGTATTGATAATATGGTGATTGTCAGGCACTGTCTTGATGGCATTAGGTGTTACTGAAAGAATCCAGACATAAAAATTTGGGATTATTTTCCTGGTTTGCACAAGTTTCTGACTGCTACTCTAATGTTGCTGATTCTCTGGCTTTTCTGTGTGTTACTGTATGAACACTCCACCAAATCTGGAAAAAATGACTGAATTGGTGCAAGAAAGTGAAACACGGCAAAGTCCAGAAGTTTCTGATAAGTTTATTTACAACATCAGCTGTTTTATTGCAGGCTGGTTTCCTTGTTTGTAGGCTAAAGAGCAGGCATGGGAAAAGGAACCTGTTAAATGTACGTGACATCTTTGGAACTCATTTAAGACTTGCTTTTGAATAAAACTGATTTTTTTTTTTTACAGCTTCCTAGTAGCATTTCCTGGCCATTGTGGTTTTGTTTTAGACAGGGTTGTTCTATGCCTCACTACTCATGCTCCTCATCAAGCGCACTCAGCAGTTCTGTATTTTGTCCCTTACTTGGAAAAGTGAACACCTCTGAAAAATGGGGGCTACAAATGTTTTCCTTTTTGTGGTAGCCACTTATCTGTGCAGTTGTGTCACAGAAAAAGAATGCTATAGCTCTTTACGTGGCCTTTTTGCAATAATAAATTGTTATCCTGCTCTTAGAAAGTAGAATTTTAGTCTCGGCTCATACACATCACATACAAATATTCGTTTGGGACCTCGAAATTACCAAGTTGGTGCATCATAACTTTAATGGAATTTAATTGTATGGGAAATATGAATGTGTTCTGAGTGAGCGACAGCCAGGTCACCTTATCTCCAGTGGCACTGTGTCTAGCTGGCTTTTCACCTGGTACGTGAAGCACTGCTCTGTTGTACCAAAGAGAGGAGAAACAGTTTGGAGCAAAGCTAAAAAGTCTAGAAGGGGAAGGCAGACCTTTTGCTTTTGAGGAAGGTTAATCTCCTCCAAAGACAGGAAATTCTTCTTTCTTGAAGGATTACGTTTCTAGGAAAGAATCTTTATAGATTGCTCATCCTTTCATCAAGGCTTTTGTGGCAAGTCTTCATTCAACATTACTACTGTCAAATGTTATTCATGCTATTGCTCATAGGTTACGTATGAATACTCAAAAGGGAAATTAACTACGTAGCCAAAACTTGCACCATCCAATATCACTGTTGTGGTAAATTCATGTTTGATATCAAATGACAGAAATAATATATACATATAAATGTTGCAGAACTTCAGTTAGAATATCCTGACAGTGCTGCCCAGGACGTTTTGCTGTTAGTTTGTTGCTATGATGACGTGTCCTTGTAAAACTTCTCTGAGTGATGTTTAAATGTTGTGGTTTAAGCAAGAGCAATAAAGATAGGCTTCTGAAAATGGGTATCTCTTATCTTTTTTGCATTCAACCTAGATAAAAATGGCCTATGAAGAAACACACGTTATTTCTTTTCTTTTTCACTTAAGAGTAGTTATTTTCTTGCATCCTTTTATCCCTGACAGAAAAACCTATACCTGTTTAGTCAAAGTACTGCAGAATCCCACTTGATCAGTGAGGCAGATACAGACTTCACTATTTGCTCACATTACTTAAGGTGATGAATTAAATGAATGCTGTCTGGAGTGTAAAACAACTCAAATTAAAAATAAAATCAAGTGGAAAAGCTGGAGAGTGAGCTGCTTTGTGGGAGCACCAACAGTGGTGACTGAGCATTCTCTTGGATCTCAAACCTCCAGAAGACAAGATGACAAACATTTCTGTTGTCACAGCTGAACCCACTGATGGTAACTTGTTTGGTTAGCAGAGATGTAATTTGTCTGTGTCTTAGTGACAGTTCCATGCCAGAGCTACTTAATGATCCTTGGTAGCTATGTAATGTTGTATTCAAGTGATGTACTTGCTAAGTATGGTTAATTCTGTCTTCGTAGCAATGATAGTTACATTTAGTGAAAATTACAGGCTAAGGTAACACCACAGTCAAAACTAAACTCGGGAGGCAGTTGAGGGTGGGTGGAGAGGAGGAACAGAAAATACCAGTGTATCCATACTTCAACTGCCTAAGGATGCCCATGTAAAGATGAGAATTCCTGAGGATGTTGTTAAATAGTGAATATACAGAAAAAGTACTAATTGAGTCCATGCACTAGTTCACAGAATCTGCCAATAGTAACTAAACTATGACTCAGAGCAGGAGCTCTGTTCTTCTGAATAGTAAATGCTGAAAAGTATTCACTGAACTTCTACTGGACCATTATGAGATGTCAGTCATTGACACTTCAGGATTTGAATTTTTGGCTTCTATCAATGTGCTCATTTCTTGTGAGGCTGTAGTTGTATAGAGGAGAGAACACGGTTAAAATCCCTGTTGTGACTGTGATAAGAAATGACTTGCAAAAGTATTTTGAAAATCACTTGATGTTGCACTGCAGTGTTTGAAGCAAGGAAAAGGAAACTGAGATTCCCCATGTCACACATTGGATAGTAAGTGATGGACCTCACCACAGAACGTTGGTTTAATGTGAACTGTGAGAAGTGCGGAAAGATTCACGGTGTGTGTTTTGCCACTCTTGAGGAACAGGCTTCTGCATGCTTTACCTAGTAAGGCTTTTATATGTGCTTCTGGTGCAAGTCAGTCTCCTGCTAGACAAGTCTGATGCAGGATCTTGTAGCTGCTGCTATTTGGGGTCTATATCCACACACACATTGGGTAGTTAAATCTTTCCTGTTGATTCAATCCTGGCTTTTTATAGTTTTCCCATTGATGCTGTTCATTCCACCTTTCCTGTCTGACAAATTTGATGGTCTATCTTTGCTATTACTGTTGCATAATATAAAGCTGGCAAACCCAATAGTAATCAGCTAGATGCTCTCCTGTGTGTTAGAGATGAATACATAAAAAAATGCTTCACCAGAGGCTGTGAACCAATCAATCCCCTCTTCATTTGACCGGCAAACCCCTGCTCAATTTATTTTATGATCATGGAGCCTCCTCTTGCATTCAAAAAACTGGGGATCAGGGCAAAGTCTGCAACAGGAGAATAAGCTCAGATGGCTGATAAGGAGGGAGAAGAATTAAACTTCATATAAACAATGTTCTAATGATGATTGCTGATCACTTCAGTGCGCCTCATGCAGCAAATGATGGCATTCAGAGAAGTCTTGGGCTTAAGAGTCAATTATATGAAATCCGAAGTAATAACGCATGGAATGAACAAAAGATACGCAAGAGGCAGTATGAGAAATATTTAGATTCCAGTGGATAAAAACCATGATGATGTTCTTAGGGATCCCCATTAATTCCCATCTGGAAAAAGTCTCTGATGAAAAAGCAGAACCATTGAACAAAATGAGACAAGTTAACAATATCATAGCTTGAATAGCACAAATTAAAAACACTAAAAAAGGCAAAAAAACCCCTCTTTTATAAACAATAAATGAAAGCTTCCTTAAAAATATATAGCTGTATTTCAGAAAGTTCTGATAGCTACTGCAGAATTACGGGCTTCTGGGGTAAAAACAAAACCATAGAAACCCACAGTTCTTTGTAATTTGTGTCATTGCAACTTCTTGTCCTCAGGTCCTTGTAAGTCCTTTATGGAAAGTATGAAATGAAATTGCCCTTACTCAGCAGTGTATTTGGCTTGTGTGGCAAGGATTGGGTATTTGGGGGAGTTATAAGGGTGGCTTGTGTGAGAAGCTGCTAGAAGGTTCCCCTATATCTGGTAGAACTGTGTTCAGGTTGAATGTTGGAAGAGGAAACCTGTTACTAGTAGTTGGAGGATAGGTGAGGATGAAGCTTCTCTTGTATGTGAAAACTTTTCAGGCTGACCAAAAGAGAAGCAAAACAATAGCTTTTTTGTAGCTTTAGCTTACTATTTTTAGCATCTTGACCAGAAGATCTATATAAGCTTTCCTGTTGGTAGAAGAATTCCAGCTGAGAGAGCATGGTCCCTATGAAGAAGGTAAAGACTTTTAGTCAGCAGTTAATTTTGGTTTTAAAAACTTGTCATAGAGTGGTTTCCAAGAATGGGAAATTTTCATTATTTAATTTTATATACTTGTCACTACTACACCTGAAATGCTTGTATACGTGGCTATAATGATACTTTAATGAGAACTTTTAGGTAGGAAACTTCGCCTGGATGCCTACATGCTAGAAAACAATAAAAAACCCCACTAAAATGTTACGATTTTTACCCAGATGTCAGTGAATACTGGGGAAACTTGGGGTCATAGTCTTGTTTTTTTACACTTTCATGTTAAACACGTGTTATAGTTGTCTTTAAGGTGAAAGAAGGTAGGTTTTTAATGATTTCTTGAAACATGCATAATTCATTGTGTCACTGTCAGTAAGATCCACCAGGTAGGTACTACTTTGAGTTGCTTTTAGCGAGTCAGAGCTCTTAGGACTCCTCCTGCTTTAAGAATCACTTTCTTTTTCTCTGTAGTTAGTACTCAACTGGATTTCTTTTTGTAGGCCAGCAGTTTTCTCAACCTTGTTCCCAAATAATCAGCAAATATAAGAGATCATGGATTTGAATTGAATAAAATGGGAAGGGCAATTCCAGTTGATGGTCTTGTCCAAAGTACATTAATCATGAGTTGCAAATTGAAATGACATATAAATATGTGTGAAAAGTCTGTGTACGTGTGTAGTGCAGAATGTAGATGGAATAGGCAAGGAAGAAATAGGTGACCTCAAGAGAAGTCTGATTTAACAAATGTATATCTTTAAGTTGGAAATCTAATTATTTGCTTTAGATTTGCACTGCTTGGGAACTTAATGCAAGACTATGTTAAATAAACTTATTATTTCCGTTTTTCATTTAACCTGTGGGTTAGGGTATGACCAATCTGTTTTATATCCTCAATCAACAGATGATTGTATTTGGTAATAATTTATCAAGAATAAAAATCTGTTTTTGAAACTAATCATCTCATGTTAGGTCTGCCCTTTTTCAAAGCCACCATCTGATATTCATTTTGTCTGCAAGACAAACATACTGATGAAAATGCATCTACCACAGGATATAGTGAGTGGAATGAAGCAGCTCTACTCTTTATATTTAGAATATTTTGTTTTCACAACAGATGGACCGAATTTTACTACTAAAGAAAAAAAAAAATCAATTTTACATAGTCATAAACATTTTTGAGCAAGTACATTTTTGCATTTCTGATTAGTTTGTAGCAAAACATCCCATGGAATTTGAGGGTCAACTTGGGCCATGTCAGAGAGGAGAGACTTTGCTTTAACTGCTCTCTGTGTTTGACATGAGAAAGCTGTCTGGAAGCCAGAGAGTTCTGACAAGCCTCTGAATTTGGCCCACTGAGTTGAAGTGTTGGGGTTTTCTTTTGGATGTTCTCCATGTTCTCAGAAGTGGCTGGTTTTTTGAAGAGAGATTGAAAGCAGGGACTCATTTATCCACTAAATGATTTCTCCACCATCAAACTCCTCTCTGCTTAGGCTTCTGGCCATTGCTTAACCTGATGTGTTCTTCTCTTAGGCTGTCAGCTGTGCCTTGCAATTATTTCTAGGCTCCTTCCTGATCAAAGCTTTTCATCATACTGAAATACAGTCTTGATGAAGCCAGCATCCAAGCCACATGCCCGGAGTGCATGGAAATGGAGCACTTAGACTATTACAGTCTATATACAGTAGTGCTGTGACATCTTCTGTCCCAGGAGGTGTGAGCTAAGAACACCAAGCTCACTTTAATTTGCAGTGCCAGTGAGATTTAGACTCTTTGACCCTCCTGAAATTCTCCTCAGATTCTATAGTGCAACAAGCTTATTAAATTTTAAAGTAAATCCCAGAAGGCAGTAAACTGCTACAAATTCATGAAATTAATATTGTTAATTTTTAAGAACTGCACATACTGCAGCTGGACTTCTTCCAGTGTTCATTCTTCCCCTATTGCTTTATTAAAACAAACCCAGTTTCCCAAGCAAGTTTTAAATTGCTATCAAAATTTGGGAAGTAGGAATTACATGGTGTCAAGTTTGTATAATAGGGTACACTGATATGGTTTTAGCAGTGACTTATTCACTGTTGTGGTTTGAGATCATTAAAATAACCAGTATTTATAATTCTAAGTAATTTATTTTTGAGTTGATATTTTACCTACAGATGAGCTGTCCTTATTCTACCAGTTTTGGTTGGTTGGCTTTTGGTGGTTTGTTTTTGTTTTGCTTTTTACAAACTTCAACCAGGGGGCTTTCCATTCCCCTATAGCTCTTCTCCCTTCCTCCACCTTAATTTTGCTAGTCTGTTGGCCACCATGACAACAGGCATTTTATCTGACAAAAAGTTAAAAAGCTTTGGAAAACAAAGAGGCTAAAAAATGAAATACAGCTGTTTGCACACAAATATAAACCAGAAGGCCTCAAATCCTTTCTACTGATTGGCTGGATTACTCAAAATGTGGCTTATTGTTTCATAATAATCAGCAGTTATTTTTCCCTATTAAAAAGTACACTGGCAAGGTATTGAAAACAGCTTTCCCAATCCATTTCTATAAGGAAGTGGGAATATAAAACATTCCTTTAACTTTTACTGCTTGTATCTGAAGGGACGCACCAAAATAAAACTGCATAGGTTCAAAATCCATTTTTATACGTGCCCATGAAAAATGGGTTTATATACTGGGTTTCAGTACTGAGAACCATGGAGGTCTTTCACAAAGCAGCTTTTTTTGGTTACTGGTGTTGCAGTGTGTAGTCAAATGTGGCATCTGTCCTAAGTTCAGCTGTAGCTCTTACTCATCTTTAGATGTATTTCGATCCTGCTTTATTGAGAAAGGAAATGTTGGCCAGGATTCTGGAGTTATACCCAAACTTTAAAGAAAAATGGAGAGACCGCTTTCCAGTTGGACACCAACCAAAGATAGCTGGTGATTTACATCTCCTTCATGTATCACATCACAGCAGGCTGAAGTCTTACACTGAAATCCTCTATGCCCAGTATGGTTTTAATTTTTTTAACTGTGTAACAGTAGTTTGCTTACACTTAATTATAATCAAAATACTCAGGGTGTTGTCTTCCTGTTAATTTCAAATTATATTGCTATAATATCAGGCTATCCAGAGAAATAGAGTAAGGCTACAATATAAAAAATGATAAAACAGTAACAAGCAAAGGGAAGGCATAAAAATTCTGACCCAACCTGCAGCCACTAAGGTGTGAATCTACATCCACTTGCTCCCTAGCCACTAAGAAATGTGGCTTGTAGTAAATAATCAATAAATTATGCAAATTCTTTAGAAAAGACAGCTCATTTTGTGTTCTATGCTGAGGTTCCTTGGGAGTGGATGTAGGCAAGGAAGCACCTCCTGCGATTCTCATTTCTTGGATGTTCCTGATACTGGAAAGCAGTGGAATATTGGCAGCTTGAGCAGTGTGTCTTTTATCCAAGTGAATTGTTCTGCTTCTCTTCATTTTTGAGAATGAACTTTAACTTTGACATGAAGTTAGTTAATAGCACCTTTTCCATTTTCAAACTTCTTTCCATTGTTTTCAAATCAGCACAGAAGCCTTTCATTTCTGCAGGTGTGTTCCTGCACAGATGAGAATTAAAGGGCTGAGGTGATAATACTGAGTAATTACTTAAATTTCTTTCAGAATTTAAATACTTGAGGGCGTGAAGTCTACCTCTTCAGTTTGCCAGAGCTGCCTGAGCTGTTGTTGGATACTCTTAACTCGCAAGCGTGAGAGTCACAGTACTTAAGGATTTGAAAAATTGTCTTCATGGTAACATAGTCTAGTGCTCATCTTTCTGGAAGAATCAACACTTAATCCTTGGAACACCTCTTATGATACTTCTGTCAATGATGCAGTGAGTTCTTACGGTGCACAACAGGTTAGTAGGTTAAAACAAGTGCTTCAAAGATAGGTAATGTGACGTGTTTTGGTAATTTTAGCTTCTGAATGTTCTCAAATCCCAATAAGCAAGAAAGTATTTGATTTCCTTCCATGCCTTTCTATACACGTAGGGTTAGCAATAAATAGAGGTGTGCATGTCTGCTAGCAATAGTCCCTTCTGCTGTGCCGTCGTTGGAATTTGCTAGGGGATCTCTTACCAGAGCTGAGAAGGAAGCAGCAGTGGACAAATAGGTCTTTTGAAACCTGCCCTCACCACCACCTTTTTGGTTTCAGTGTCATATTTATGTGAGGGTTCCTGTTCTCTCCTACTTCTTTCCTTGACACCTGGTAAAGAAAAACGGGAGACTGAGACAGGGCGAGGAGAAAAACTAAAAACTCTTGTTACTCTTAAAGTTTTTTCTGCTGACTCTGACAGAAAAAAATCTGATCGAAAATCTGTTCTGCATAAAGGTCACAGTTTTCTTGCTGTTGCATATCAGTTCTTCAATATGCCTCTGTTCCAAAGTCCCTCAAATGAATGTTTCTTTTAAACCCATTAGATTCGTGTTCTCATCTTTTCTAGACTGTTATTTTGGAGGTCCCATTTGTAATTAATTCTTAGTATTGTGCTAACAGCATTAAAATGAATGCAAGTATCCATGGGCATGCCTATATTAATAGGCATTATTCCACATTTTTTATATCTATAAATACTAACATGAATGTCACTCATTTTCTAAGCTGTTTTTTGGAGAAACAAGAATTTCTTTCCTATTTGTCTTCACTATAGCACTGCATTTCTACTTACATGCTACTTTGAAGTCCCTAAGATGAGTTCTTAATTACCTGTCACGAACATTGATGTTTTTCCTTTTAAATACCCCTCTGGCTGTCTTTTTTTAGCAATTACTATAGATTTACACGTACGTGAAGTCTCTAAACATGTGTTCTATACTAACCATACTTTTGTTTGCTCAAGAATAATATAAGCATGTATTTCATAAGAATAATATCCATTTTTTAGATGCTAACTAGGTTGCAGATGGTATGCTGCTTATTATTAAAGCAGTACCAATTCTGTTTCCATGAACAAAACTTAAGATCCACCAGCCTTGGTAGCCCTACTCATTCTTTTAAATCTAAACACAAGTCCATGCAAGACAGAGCAAAACCAGCAAGTTGTCTTCTGTTCATTAGAGTAGTTTTGGATCACTTTACTGTGTTCGTTCAGCTCTTCAAAAAATCATATTAGAGTGTTGGGAGAAGCAAGTATGAGCGTGGTGCCTTCCTTAGTATTGCTCAGTGTGCATCTTGGTGTGCAGAATGAGGAGCCTTGTGATCCCCAGTTTTAATTCTAGCTCAGACTCTGAAAGCTCAACATTAAGCACATTTTATTTTACTGCTTTACAGTTTAGCCTTCTGACAATAGTTTGGCTTGTAAATCAAGCAAGCACGTATTCCTAGGACTAAGAACGGATACAAAGGCAGTTATCATGGTTCAGCTGATGCATGTTAACTAGCTGAGATAACTGGACTGTATGTCTGGGACCTTTGGATTTCTTTAGGAGCATCATATAGCATCTCTGATTCTCTTAGAGCCACAAGAAATAGAGGTAGAGGCTGAGGCAGAGGAGAAATTATCATTCTGGCAGTGCATAGAAATGCATCTAAGTACAAGCATACTATGTAACAGTTGCTCCCAACATAATTTGAGGCAGATGCCCTCAGTCTGTGCCTCTCAAAACGCAGTTTACTATTCCTCTCACTATTTCCAGCTGTAGGACAAGCAAGAAAGTCTGAAGGCTTCACTATTCCTCAGTCAGGATGTTCTGTAGAAATATAGGTGAAAATCTCATTTACCTCTGGCAGTCTATTTAGCTTATTTTTGCTATGCATTAACTGCAGCTTGTGAGAAACTATACCTTCTGTTACTTTCCTTTTAATATTAAGTTTCTAATTTTTAGTGCTCTGCATCCAAATATGCCTCTATCTGTAATCCTGCTGGGAGGGTGGGAAACTGCATCTCAGATAAATTGGCTCAGTAGGAAATATTCCTCCCAAAATATGCAACTGTTTAGTACCAGCATAGTCTCAAAACTTAGACTGTAGGCCACAGTATCATGCAGAGGCAGTAAAGCATCTGAAATCGTGTGAAGCTTGAATGACATAGGAAAATATTTGAGGTTTTTAGCGTGAGCGTGCCAGAGCTGGGCAGCTGTTTCCTTCCTTGGTCACTCCAGTGGAAGGGAACAGAGGAGAAATGAGTAGAAAGTGATGAGACTCGTTGAGAGAGGGAAAGTGAATTGAAAAGAGGGTGAACCTACCTACTCTTGTTTGGTGCTGTGTATGTATTTTTTGTGTAATTTTACTGTATTCAGAAATTCCAGTGTGACTCTGACGTCACTACTCAACTAGCAACTGGGGTGGACATTCAGAATACCCTCAGCTCTCATTAAAATTAATTGGAATTGAGAGTTAATATCTGGCATCGTTGGGCCCATCCTTAGCACCTTTGTGAAAAGCCATTATAAATAATGTTTAGTGGATGTATAGGAAGCTATACGAGTGTATGATATTGAGGATGCGTTGTATTTAGTGCCTGAAAAGGGACTGAAATCATTAGGCTTCTTTACATCATCAGTTACTTCATATGTATGTTTACTTTTTAAGTTAGCCCTTTTGACTATGCTTTGGCAATTATTGCATTAGCAGACAAATATTTGTGCTGAGACTAAAGCTAAAGAAAATATGACTTTATGCTGAACCCCAGTAATGATTCCCTGTGTCAGAGGAGAAGGTGTTATACGACTGAGTTGTAAGCAAGTTGGAAAGTGTGACATGTTGGCTGTGTGTCTCTTAACTAAATGTATAAGCTGGCAGCTGAGGAAAGGATGTGCTTTTAGCTGAGAAACCATTGGATGCAAAAGACGACTGCTATGCCAAGCTGAATGAAAAGCCCCAAGAGAAAATGTTCTTTGGCAGTTTCTTCTGAAGTGAGTTTCGAGAGTTTTGGAAGAAGCTTGTCAGGGCTAGGCTGAAAGGCTCTTATAATTTGACTGCCAAAAGTTGAACTACAGCACAGATTTACCTCCAGGAACAGACTGAGGTTCAGGAATAGACTCAAATATAAAGTAGCCATGTACTGTTTATGGTTCTTTTGTATGGCATTGTTACCACAAATATCACTTCTCTTCCTCTTCCTTTGAGGCACAGCTTCTTGCAAACGTGCCAAATAATACAGCTGGAACCAGGCACCAGCAGCTCTGTGTTGCTGCAACACAAAGTTAGGAGAGTGACAGAAAAGCAGCATCTTTGCCTAACAGGAGGATGTCCAGAACATGCCTTCCGACCTGATGCCTTCAATTTAAGACAGGCAGCGCTTAAAAATGAAGCGTCCAAGTATCCCAAGAGTTGCGAAAGTTAAGCAACAGGGGAAGGAAATGGAGAGGATTGAGTATTTCCAAAGGGAGAGTTGGTACAAAGCAGTGCAGGGCTTTTGTTGGGATTCTTGAGCCTCTTTGCAGCTGAGATGCGTGTTTGAGAGTTGCAAAGTGAGTCCTTCATCCAGCTGGGATCCAGCATGGATATTTCTCTCCTGACAGTAGGGTGCGGATATGTTCTCTGCTGTATAATTGCTATTGACAGGCACAAAAAGTAGATGTGGCTTGAATTCTCTCCATCCTGAAGAGATTCATCCCCATCCTTCCCGTCCCCCAGATGAGTTCCCTACTGCTGTGTCCTAGACAATAACTGTACCAGTAGAGTCTTCCTTCACCCACAGTGCTTGGAGCGGGGTGTTGTGCTGCCAGGAATGCAAGGCAAACAAACACGAGCAAGCCTGAGTTGTTATGTTAATAGAAGAGGAGGAGGCAACTCATTTCCCTCTTTGTCTAATGATCAAAAAAAAATAAATCAGGAATAAGTTTCCATATCCTACGCTGTCAAAAGTGATACAATAGCAGGCCAAACACATCCTCTATGAAATGACAGAAGGAAAACTGCAATGGGTGACTATTTTTTAGTGAGGACAAGGGAAACAGTTCCATGTGAATAAGGCAGCAAGACTTTGACCATTTCCTGCCTCATCTCTCCGCTTAGGCTGTGGTGCTTGCTGCAAAATGGATTAGAGCTGTTTTTAAAAACAGATTCTTGCTTGTGGAAAATCAGCTACTGGCAGCAGTGTCTGGCTCTACAGTAGAGTCCAAAGGCAATTGTCTCCGTGGCTTCTAACTTCCTCTGGGGTCTGTAATGTGATTATATTGCTGTGGGGCTGGCTAGACTGCTCTTCCTCTGGGAGCAGTTTAACCTTTAATTTGCAGGAATTTGCGCTGTTCCGTATCTGTGTACAAAGGTAATATATTGTGGTTTGTGCTTTGGATGTGCGTTGTCTATTTCCACATACACTTTAAATTGAATCTGTGTTATGTGAAATCAACATATTGCCTTCAAAGACCACCTACCATCAGGATCCTGACATCATGTTTTTCTTGAGAATCAGTGAGGTAAATTGTACAGATCACGCTTTCCAGCCTTCGCTGTTCTTACAGCAAGCGGTTTGCTAGTCAGAAAGAGCAACAATAGTTGAAACACTGCTCTTTTTAATGTAAAAATGCTCACATTTTACACGTGTTTTATCCATTCTTTTATTTTACGGGTACAGTTGGGACTTTGGTAATGCTCTGAATCCCCACTAGCCTTATTGACTTTACAGTGAGTTAAAGATTTTAAGGATTTTAATTCTTCTAGTCCTTTCTCTCTTCACTCTTAACATTTCTACTTGTAGATTTCATTTGCCTCAGGAAAAAAAAAGTAGCTTTTTTAATAAATCAGGAGAAAATAAGTAGCTATTTTGAATAAATCTTTGTTTTATTTCCATTGTATCTATCCTCTGCAGTAGGAAGACCTTTTTTTAGGATAAATACTGTGTTTTATCCTTTGCTCTCCTACAGGTATTGGTATTAACTTTCAAAATTCTCTAAGTATTAACATGTGTCATGAAAACAGAATTCTTAATCAACTGTTATACTAATTGCTTAGCAATGATGTCATCTTAATCATAATAGAATACAGAGCTGTAATATGCTTTTATCTGCATTTTCTTTCTGGCTTTGTATTGATTATATCCACCAAGATGTTTTCAAAAGCTTACTTTATACAATTTTTATCCCTTTTCTATTTTTCAAAGCTTTATCTTTAGAAGAGGAATCAGATGCATTTGATATATCCAAGTAATCTTTACGTTTGAATTCAACTTTTAAAATTTCATTAATAATTTATCCTCAATCAAATGTATCATTTAAATTGTTTAATGAGATGGAATGCATTTCCAATTATAGTATCTCTTTCACAGTCTTGGTAGATCCCTTTTCATAGACATAGGAAATCTAAACAGAGTAAATGAAATTTTGAGGCATTTTCTTTAATGTACATATTCATAGGAAATTTCAACGTGTTTTATCTTGCTGAGTGTGTGTTCATATGGAGCTTTTTGTCTTGTAGGCTCTGTTGTTAATACTATTGCTACTCTGAATATTCCCAGAATAATACAGCCATGGACGTGCAAAGGGACTTCTACAGGTCATCTGGTCCAGCTTAAAGCAGGTCAGAGTTAGATCAGGCTCCTCAGGCCATGTCTAGTCAAGCTGTCACATCTCTGAAGGTAGAGATTCTACAGCCCATCTGGGCAGCCTATTCCAGGGTTTGACAAAAAAAATATATCCTTAGTCTTGTGGCAGCTGTATTTGGCTCAAAATAAGAATCAAGACTATTTGTCATTAGTATTGTCAAAACTGCATCGTGTTAAATTGTCCAAATAGCTTATTGATAGAAGAAGGAGCAACTAAGAAAATAATATCCCATATCAGAATGCTAGGCTGATGCCTGCTCTACTGGAACATCTACAGTTAACTGTTAATTAACATCTTAACAGTTAACTGCTTGAATTCAGCATCACTCCTCATGACCTTATGTTGCACATGTGAGGTGTTTGCAGGATGTGATATTACTGGGTAGATGTGAGGTAGGGAACACCACTATAAAACTTGATTGGAACCTCTAACAAATGGACAAGAGCCGATGAAAGCTGAGGTGTAGCTGCTCCACAGAGTTACACGTGGGACTATAATGATGCCAGAGAGTATTTTGTGATCTGAAGCAGTTATATTTCTCATTGTTAATGTCATCTAGGAAATTTTCTGGAGTCTCACTTGGAGAGAATGGATCTTGTTCTGTGCCATCCAGATTGTTATTGGTGGAAGAAGTTTGCTGTTCTAGACAAACCCTAGCAAAGCTAGAGAGTAAGAACATCCTTCTCTTGCAGTATAAAGAACTATGTGGATTGGATGCTTCCTATAATTTACAGCAGTTTTCCTGTGAATGCTGTTAAACTGTAAACTCAATCATTTGGGTTTTTTTCTGAGTTTGAATTCAAATCTCTGTACGGCTTGACTGTTTCCTTGCACTCATTCTATGGCTGTAGCAATCACTGCATTGGGATCTTGGGAATTCTCAGTGTTTCAATGCTTTTTAAAACTGGAAGTTCTCACCATATCTGCAGCTACTAGAATAAAACTTTTAGTCAGTACCACCCTGATGTTAAACTTCATCAGGAAGAGACCTCGATTTTGGAGTTGTAAGATTTTGACAGGTAGAAGCTCAAGATTTTGTTCCAAATTGGCTTTGTTTTTCTCATAGTTCAGATTGGAGTGGTTCACAGTTTATTTTAGAGGAACAAATTGGAGAGTTAAAAGCAGAAGCATGGATGTTTGGAGATATTTTCCTTTTTTCCCCCTTCAGTGGCAGCTGTTTGAAGCTGCTTAGGAGTTTGGAATGTCAGAGTAACTCCTAGGGAGTCGATTAGTGGGCAGGTGATGCAGTCATGGGTATCACCTACCTCTCAAATTTTTCACGTGGTTATTAACTCCATGTATATGGGAGGTGTGCGCTATATGCATATATTCCAGAACCTCCAGTCACCTGTATTTTTCTTGATTATATATGAAAAACCATCACAGTCAGTGGGAAAAACTGCATTTCATTAATTTATAAACTACTCTGTAAGTATCCCTTTATATTCTATGACAACACAAGTCTGAAACACTACTATTTCTCCTGTAAAATTATCTACTAACAACATTTTCCCTTCACAAAGTAGACAACAGACTATCTTCATCACATTATGACCAAAAATTGTAGTCTGCAAGACAATATAGAGCAGCCATGTGATGGACATCATATAGTTCTACTTTTGTCCCAGATGTCTTGGGTGTAGAAATTAAAGATGGGTTTCCTACACCCTAGAGCAGGCTGTCACTGCTAAGTGTTTCCAGACTCGCTGCATGTGTGTGCTTTAAACCCATGTACATGTAGCGTGTCGTGCACAGGGGATAGTACAACTGTAATTGCAGCATCATGCTCTCTAGCATTAGTTCTTACAGCCTGGCTGATACGTTTTAATAAGGGGATTTTGTTTAATTTTGTTTTCATTAAATGGTCTTTTTTTGGTACTTCCTCCTTTTTAAAATTATTAAAAAAAACTTTTAAGCAGTCTTTCCTAATAAAGTAACTTGAAACTTGAAGGAAGTACTGAGTTCTTGTCTTTGATGGTGTCATGGTTTAACCCCAGCTGGCAATTAAGCCCCACACAGCCACTTGCTCTGTCCCCCCTTGCAGCATGGGGGAGTCAGAGGAGTAAGAGTGAGAAAAGTTGTGGGTTGATATCAAGACAGTTTAATAGGTAGAACTAAAGCTGTGTGCAGAAGCAAAGTGAAATCAGGAATTCAGCAGGCAGGCTGAAGATGACCTGCCCCAGAGATCCCTCCTGTTCCCTTACACGAGTACAGTGTGCCCTAGGCAGGGAGTGGCATGAAGAGTGAGAGATGGGTTTCCTGCCCTTCTGCTTGCTGTCTGGGGAAAGCAGCAAGTGTTCAGCTGGCATGTCTCCTCCCTTTATTCTTACACTGTTGTCATAAAGACTTCCCTTCTGTTTGTGGACCAGATGCAGTCAGAGGGAATCTTTCAGTTGTCTTTGTCATATGTTGCAGGTCTTATGTGACGAGTCAAAGTGGTATTCGTGCAACGTGGCCTGAGATTTCTGTGCCTGTTTCTGCTATTAGCTATGGCAAAGAAAAGAGGTGACTGGAAACCAGCCAGTGTAAGGCCACGGAAGGAGTACTGTTGTGTTATATCCATGTACATGTTGGAAGGACCACTCCAAGAAGGCTCAGTTAGAAAACAAGTTTAATTTGGAACTGGGAATAACTTT